>WSYH01000403.1:1262-114759 GCA_036426205.1 Ascaphus truei
CCGGAGTGCAAGCGGGACGGGGGAGTGGGTGGGGGGGAAATCCCCTGGGTGGGGGGGAAATCCCCTGCCGTCATCTCCTGCCCCACACGAGCAGCCACGGGGACAGGAGCGGAGACTGAGGGGATGAGAGGGGAAGCGCGAGCAGGAGACAGGGACCGCGCACGCGAGGAGCAGCCATTACTTACCCCTGCAGAGAAGGGCTCCATTCCGCGTCACGACCGCGTCACTGCCAATCAGCCAGGAGGATAATTTTTTTTGTTATTTATTTATTTTTTTTAATTTGTGGGGGGGTGGGGAAGTGGAGACAGCCACGGGGACCGAGGGGAACACCCCTGCTGGCATCGGGAGCAGCCACTGGCACTGGGGGAAAGCGGGGACCGTAGGGCAACCGGGACGGAGGAACATCGGCCGCTGTCATCTCCTGCCCCGCGCGAGCAGCCACAGGGACAGGAGCAGAACCGGAGGGCAAGCGGGGCAGCGGGGGGGGAGATGGGGGGAGAAATCCCCTGCTGTCATCTCTTGCCCGACAGGAGTGGAGACTGGAGGGGATGAGGAGGGAAGCGCGGGCAGGAGACGGAGACGGACCGCGCGCGCGAGGAGAAGCCATTACCCCTGCAGAGAAGGGCTCCATTCCGCGTCACGACCAATTGGCCAATCAGCCAGGAGGATATTTTTTTTGTTATTTTTTTTTTTTAAATTTTTAAAAATTTGCGCAGAGCAGGGGGAAAAAGTAGCTGGCCACGGGCCAATTTCCGTTCGCGCCTGGCGAGTGGGCGACCGGGTTTGTCGAGCACTGTATATAGCCATGCATAATAATGGTATATTACTTTCCTCTCTGTTGGCAGTAAGTCCTGATAAGAATGGGTATGCCAGCAGTAGTTATGGAGGTTTTCCCTCACACCCTGGTGAGGTGCCCTATGTATGGAGGGGAGTGGCTGTATGCTCTGAGTCCCTGGATAGTGACATCAGGGATGCGCCTGCCTCCTGAAGTATATAAGGCACAACACTGTCAGTTAGTTGTGTTCCAGCAGTTATGTGAAGTAGCTGGTAACTTGTATTTTCCTGCATATGGGATTGTAGGAACACTTTGTGACCCTAGTGCAGTAACTAGCGGTCCAGGTTGACCAATCCAGCCTGTCTAAGCCACTCTGTGTCCAGGGACTTGGCACAGAGAGGATCTCCCTAGGAGAAGAGGGAATCCCACTTCAATTCGGGAGGGCGTACCTGGCAGAGGGACAGCACGGAGAGATGTGCGGCTAGAGCCGGCAGCTGCATGGGGCAATCTGCTACATCCCAATCTACAATAAAGATGACCTTGTTAATGAAACCCCCACTGTGTGAGTGTGAGATTACTCAGCAGTGGCAGTCACCACCAAGAAGGAGTTCCTCACCAGGACCATCTCCCTGCGGATGCACAGACCCTGATGAGGTGGAGGCGCTGCACATGATGTAAGTTGAACTCGCACCCACTACCTCAGCTACCTGTCCTGATGACATCCCCTAATACCATCAAGCGGGAGACTCAGGAGTCCTGTTGCCTACAGGTGCACCACCAAACACAAACACGTAATGGGGGTTGGTTAGACTACGTACCCGGGCCAATGTGAGATTGGGGGGGGGGGTAAAACCCGTTACACATGTATGGAGTTTGTGCATAGGAGAATATTACCCCCAGTGTGTCCTCAGTGTTGATGGGAAGAAAAGTGTTCTCTAGTAGGCTAATGGTGAAAAAACAGATAGTGTGCTCCAAACTATTTTGTGAATGACAATAGTGTGAGTAGGACATAATATTATGTTGATAGAATTAAGTGATAGGGAAATTCATTTTAAGTGAAACTTCTCCTTTCAGATTACTACAGGATGTCTATATCAGTTATTCAGCGTGTGTGTCTCTCACTGCCTCTGCGCATGTGCTGGCGGTCACTTGAGCACATGCGCGTGGCGATGGCCGCCTCTGACCATGCGCGTGACGATGGCCGTTTCTGCACATGCACGCGTCTTCATGAAGGAGATTTGTGCCATGAACTTTTACTAGGAGCTAGCAAAGAAGTTTCACTTCAACAAGAGAGAGTTGCAGCAAAATACTGTATACATTAAGTATCTCCATTGAACATCTCAAACTACTAAAAATCAACTGTTTAACGTTTTTATTACCCTCACTAGACAAGTAATACACAAATCAAGTTTAAAGAAAACATGTCACACCTTTATTAGAACCCGTGTAACAACAGATGAGAATCATTTTTGCATTATACTATAACTTGCTGGCCAAATACTTTTAACCCCCCCACACCCTTTACCTGCTATCTTGAGCGATGAGAAGGCACACCCCAAATTATACACACACCTTATGGTTCCAATTATGTAGCACAGTTTTATTTTCTCTAATTAGGCATTTTGGATACGATTCACAAAGCTTTTGAAACTTTTTAAAATATGAAACACCTGCTAAAAATAGTAAATAAGATGTGATATGAGTCATTTTAGTGCAGTTCTAAAGTATATGGTTTAGCAGTCTGCCACATAATGTTTAACCTCGAGATCACTCATACATGAGGTGTAGCAGGTAATAGTAAAACAAAATCATACATAATGTATAATTGCACATGTAGGTGTCCAAGTTCTTCAGGTAGACTGAACAGTGCCATCCAGTGAATTAATAGGTCTTTTTGCCATGATCTACATATGAAAAGTGTCAAATGCCAAGAAAGTGCTAGCAGATATTTTGGCTCAAGGGACATGTGATCAATACAAGAGCTAATAGTGCCCAAATAAAACATACAATTGAATAGAATAAAAGGACTGTGACTAGACCTGACTTCACTGTCAGTTCAAATTAGAAACCCAAGTAGAAGTTACTATTTTCCTTTTAGCCTCAGAATCTTAATAAGTTATTGACTATACCTGACATCCTTGTCTGTTCTGATTAAGAATGGACGAATTGCTTACTGCTCCTCTTGTTAGACGCCAGTGTTTTTGATCAGAACTGACAGTGACGTCAGATACAGTAAGTATTCTGTGATTCCACGGAGAGATTTACATACTGGCATTTTATGACCTTTAATTTGTCTTACAAAAGGTCTGGTGTTAGCATTAAAACATGGCTTACTTTGTTGTGTGAAATTGAACTTAAGTGCCGTGTTGGAGATGCACTGTAGATAGAGATGCACCATAGGTGGATGTTGATGGACATCCCCACTTGCTTTGAACACTAGGATTTAAATATGCTTCATGCTCAGTTTTTTTAATTTGCCCTTCCTCCTAAGTTTAGTTATTTCATATTTTGTCTATGCTTTCCACTAAATAAAAAAAATCTTAATATGCAGTACAAATAGCACAGTAGCTCGTATTTTACCTTTGTCAATTGTGATAAAGATTGATTTGTTTCTGTGATGAAATCAAGTAGGAAAAGGAACATAACATTATATGTTTAAATAAATAAACCCATATCTTGGGCCCGTGGAAGACAGTTCTGGTGTCATATATAATCTCTAAAAAAAAATAAGAGGAAAGGGCTGCACATAAAAAATCATTAAAAATCATTAAAAATATAAATTCAAAAAAGAGCTCAAGAAAATTCCAAGGTGCTTAAACATACAAAATAGTTTTGTCTAAACCACTGAAATTCATATAGAAAAGTGCAAATGCATGTGGCACACAAAAGTCAGCACAGGTATTGCTGAATTTGCTTATTTACTGAAACATAGCAACATTTTGCTGACTCTTTTGTGTGCCACATAAACTTGCTCAATTATAATCTTCCCACCAAAAAAAACTTTGAGGCTGAATTCTTCCTTACTTTGATCAGAAAATTCACTGCTTTACAATCCTTTAAGTCCCTTATGGACTGTGCGGTGGAACATAGTTTAAAGCTGCAGACCAGGCAATATCCTACATGTGTGTTTTTTTTTTAATAAATCAGCTCTGTGATATGATAAAATACTTGCATTTTTTTTAAACAACTCTGAAGGACATGTTTAATGTAATATAATGTAACAAGCATTTTTTGTTTCTATAGCAACCATTTACAATGTCACATCCCCTTCCTCTTCTGAAACAGGCTCTGGCGCACCCCTTTTTGAGCCCTGCCCTCCCTCTAGCAGTGCACCAATTGTATCTAGTGACTGCCTGGTCACATGATTTTCCTCTCAGAACTTTGCATCTTTGGTCCTCTTCTGCTGCACTGACAGCCATTTAGTGAACCCCGAGCTGAATCTTTGCCGATCGATCACAGGAGAACGAATTGATCGTCAACTTAGCTAATTAGTTACCATTGTGTGGAGTGTATTGATGCACAGATTAAAGGGGGGAAAATGTAAATTAAAAAAAAAACGGCAGCTTGGACTGCTGCATTAATGGAGATGATAAATACAGCCTTTAATTCTCATTGATAAATACACATTTTAAATACAGATGCAGCGGCCGTTATTCGAACATTTACCTGGGTAAATGTTGCTTTGTGCCGCATGGAGGTTGTGATATATTCAGTTGCAGACATAATGGCCCGCCGGAATAAGACAGCAGGGGTCCCTGCTGTGTGAGTCCTACCGGGATCTGCCTTTCTGTAATAGAAGCTCAGTAAGAGATTGGCTGAATCAGTCACTCTAACTGCGCGCCTCTCACAGGCGATCGCAGGGTTTTTATTTAAATTTAAACATTAAAGTAATGGTCTCCGGAGCTGAGCCGCATTGATTTCAGATCCGGGGACCCCATATTTCCTGAGATACAGGCCCCGTTATGGGGTGCCGGTATCTCCTATGCATGTAAATGTTTCGTGTCATGTGATCGGGACATTTCCATGCATAGGAGATACCGCCACCACATAATGGGGCCTGTATCTCGGGAAGTAGGGGGTCCCCGGACCTGAAATCAATGTGCCCCGGCAAAACTAGTGGGGATCACGGGCATATCTCGAGAGTCCATTTGGAGATTTGTTCGAATAACGGCCGCTGCATCTGTATGATGCATACAAACATTACCTTGTTATGCATTAAAGCTGCAGTTCAAGCAATATCCTGCATGTGTGTTTTTTTTAATAAATCAGCTCTGTAGTAAGAAAAAAAATACTTTTAGCATTTTCTGTTTAAAAAACAACTTTGAAAGACCAATTTTCTTGTATTCTATTTTAACAAGCATTTACTAAGGCACTGCCCCTTCATGTCCTGTCACAAGCCCTGGCACACCCTTTTGTGAGCCCTGCCCTCCCTCTTGCAGACGTCAGTGGAGGAGTGCTCATGAATATTCATGAGCATCCCCTGAGTGACAGAAACAGAGGAAATACATTCCCCATATTTAAAGATGTCGCCAAACTTCGCCGATCAATACACGGAGAACAAATTGACTGGCAGCTATGCAGTTCTTTAGGTAAGTAGAGATTGCCCACATGAAACTATTGAAGTAAAAAAAAAACTAAGAAAAAAAAAAGGGGGAGCTTGAACTGCAGCTTTAAAGTGCAAATATACAGTATCTTCATACAGTATTTATTTACGTATACGTATTCATGTTAGTATTAATGTATCAAAATCAAAGAGGATGAATGCACAGCTGAAAATGCAACGTATCTGCTGTTCTGGCAGATTTGTTATTTCGATACACAGATTGAAAGTAGGAAAAGTGACACATAGAAATTCAAAATATACAGTAATACATCTCATTATAATCACTGCTTCCTGTAACACCTGACTCTTTTTGCCACTCTCCCAATCACAAACCGATGCAAAGGGGACACAGATTGGAGCAAAGAATTAGATACATTGCTGTAAATAGATGCAAGATGAAAATTATGTTATTTGAGTCTTTTGCTCCAAATTTGCATTAGTATGTAGCCCCCAACACAGGCACATGGAAATTGACTTAAAAAAACATATACTGTACGGCAATTGCATACCTCCAGAAGTTAATGTACATGATTTGTTTTACATTTTATTTCTTTGTACTAGTATTCTCTGTTTTTCTTAGGATGTTCTTACCTCCATTATTACAGTATTTCTGATATTGACATTCTTATTTTTTTTCCAAGTACATTACATTTTTGTTGAATCATTTAAGTGAACAATCAAGCTATTATATTTTAAAAATACATCATCGTCAAATGTAGCATAGCCACATTTTTAACCTTTCATATGTACTCCACTTGTCTGTTTGCATGTCATTTTGGAATTGTTTTAAAGGAGCTTAATTTCCTTTCACAGAAATAGTATTTTACTGCTTTCTGATAAAATAGATTATATTAGATAGATAGATAGATAGATAGATAGATAGATAGATAGATAGATAGATGCTCTGGAGGTTGAAACACGAGAATTTTGGAACTGATTGAATATACAGTTGGAGGGGAAGGAAAAGAGAGACAAGTTACAGAAGGGATAAGTACAGTATAAAGATCACTCTCTGAATCAATTGAATCCAGATACAATCCCAGTGTGAATTCCTTGTGAACTTAGGCAAATCACTATTTCTTCCAGTTTTCTTGTGGGTGCTGGAAGCAGTCCATTGGTGATGATCAAAGGAAGAAGTGAAAGAGAGGAGGCAAGATGTCCAGGAATGGACTTTAGTCCCCTAAGAGGAGACTTGGTGAGGCAGAAGAGAGCAAGAAGGATAACCATGATTCAAAATCAGAAAGGAAAATGGAGAGTGAGAATGTAGAGTTAGGTGGCATATAGATGGCAGCAATATGCAGAAATAGTGGAGAGAAAATGTGAATAGTATGTGCCTCAAAGTATGAGAACATCAGGGAAGCAGGTGTATGTAGGGGCTAAAACTTACAGTGAGAAGAGAGAACAATTCCCACTGCACTCCAGTGTCCCGAGGTATAAAGGAGTATGTGAGAAAGAGAGGCCACCATAGGATAGAGCTGCTTTAACGGCATGAGAGAGCCAAGTTTCAGTTACTGTAGAGCAAAGAGTTTAAGAGAACGAGAGAAGAACAGGTCATGTACGGCTATGTTTTGTTAGAGTGAGGTTGGACATTCAAGCGAGCACATGAAAAATGGAGAGAAGCAGGGTGTGAGAAGGGGATTGATATCAGGAATGGCTGACGCTTTTAGATATTACAGAAGAGTGGGATGGAAATCTAAGATGAAAGAAAGTGGGGATAATGCAGGTTACAGGGTTTGGAGACATTTTCAGAGGCCAAGAGAAAAAGGGATAGGGCAAGGATGTGAAACAAAGACTTGTATGAGCACATGCTCTTACGCAGAGAAGAGGTAGGTGCCGGGTGGTAGAATTCAGGTGGTGTTCATGAGTTCCCTATCCCAATAGCCTGCACTCATGGTTACTGTCCCACACTTAGTCACTCCTACCACCCATTGTGACCAAGCACTGCCATCTACAGCACTTATTCCCTCACCTGCTGTCTAAGTCAATTCCCCATCAAACCTCTTAGATTGTAAGCTCTTCGGGGTAGGGATTTCCTTTCCTATTGTCTGATTTTGCTGCACTTATTGCATTATTATAATTCCCTGTACTGTATTCTTTGTGAAGTGCTGAGTACACTTTTGGCGCTATATAAATAAAGACATACAATACAATAAGGGGGAGAGAAGAAGTGAGGAGGAAATGTGTATACAGTAAAGAGAGCTGTGAGGAAGGTTAAAGGAAGAGAAAGTGTTATTGCAGAAATATGTTGCAGAAGACAGAAGGACAAGAAGGGTGAGCATATTGGGGGATGGGATAGTCAGGAAGGTGTGAGGGTATGACGATCGTGACAATACAAGGAGAAGTATTGAGAGAAATGGTGGTAGATGAACATGGGGAAGGGTAGTGCTGCAGGCTAAATAGTGTAGAATATTAGTGTAGAAGATGAAGCCAACAGAAAGTTGTCCAGTTATAATCTTCATTGGGAGAAAAGTGCTATATAAATAAAGTTATTTTTATTATTATAATATACTGTAGCAGGATCCACGTAGACTGAATTCCACTTCCTGTCCAACTCCTGATTAACTTCAGTTACATATACAAATATGAACACTTTAAAATGTCAGCACTTTAACAGTGTAATGCCACTCCTGAAATGCTCCCCTGAATAAAGTTCAAACTACTGGTAAAAAAATCACATGACCTCCCCAAAAGAAGACTTTATTTGCACATTACAGCAAGCATTTTATGATTTAAAAATACCCCAGTAGAACTTCTTCTAAACTTTTAATCATGAAGATGTTAAAAACACTATACCTATCTATGGTATTTACTGGTATCTAATAATGAAGACATTAACTGTTTATTAGAGTTTAAATGTTCGTTGTCATACAGCTTGAAACTTTGTAGAAACAATAAACCAAGATAATGTCTTGCATGTGCAAGGAAGTCCTTAACATCTTTAATGGGATAAGGTAGATAATGCAAATTCTCTGTAACCATACTGTAAATACAAATGGATTTGTAACCTTTCCATGATTAAAATAGTTTCTTCATGAAGTAGAATTCTCATTATTGTTGCCATTTTGACTTACTGATTGATATTAGACAGAAAAAACACATACAGTACAGTATTATGGTAATTCAATTTAAAATTAATAAGCGATCCTTACATGTCAGTACAGTACCTGATTATTTGAACACCATTATCTCCTGATGTCAATCAAGACACAGAATACTCTAAGCTTCCAAAGGAAATTAGTCAGTATCAAAAAAATTGGTCTTGTTGATAAAATACATAATAATTTTCATGTTTTATGAGTATTTATCAAAGGGCAGTAATGGCCTGAATTATAACCCCAATACATTTAACAAGTACTTACTGTAAGACATTTCTGTATTACCTAAAAAAAAGCTCAAGGCATAGACATTACAGAACAAAAATAATTTCAGATTACTACTGAGCCAGTGAATACATAAATCGTTCACCTTTATTTCTTATGGACGCCCTAAATTATGGGATTATAGATACAGTAGATATTGCAGTACATGCACACTATTGTGTAAAGAACACAAATTATATACATTTAAGTATCTGTTGTGAGGATTGCCGACAGGCGCTTACCCCGTGCTGCCTCTTGCACATGCACACGCGGGTCATTGGCGGCCCATGCTCCTCCAGTCGCCTTGTCATCTGATGCCACAGACGTGGGCTCCGCCCCCGGATCACACGGCGCGTGCACTCCCAAGCTCCTTGGCAACATCAGTTCAACAACCATAAGTGGCTGCACCTGCCTTTCCTAACCAGCCTATCTTTGGCCCCTGCGGAGGCCGCACCTCCGCTCCACCCCCAGGGCGATTGGTCTGCCTTACCTATATATGATCAGCTGTGCCACTGGCACTTTGGCTGAGCATAGCTTCACGTTTCACTGTGTTTGCCTCTGCTAACCCTGCCTTGTCCCTGACCTGTTGCCTTACTCCTAGTTTTGCTCTCCTGTGTACCGACCGGCTTGCCTTTGGACCTCCCGCATCTCTGGAATACTGAACTCGGCTCTCTCTGACTCTCCGCTCCTCTCCAACCCTGACCACGGCTTTGAACTACGACTATCCTTCTCTCTCCAACCAATAGTACTTCTACGCTCCTGACCTCTCCTGTACTTAACCCAGCAAGTATAACGACTACCCTGACCTCTCCACCCCAGACCCAGCTTCCAAGACTATCCTACACTCTGGAAGTGGCTCCCGTGTCTGTGACTGGTGTTTGTCTATTTCCATCTCAGTACAGGGATCTCATCTAGTTTGTGGTGAGCACAGCGTAACAGTATGCTCAGCAAAGTGAAGGATCAAAAAAAGTCAGCCGCTCCTTAAGGGTACAGTACTCACCAGTAGGTTAAAGTAAACCTTGCGAAAGAAGAAGAGAGCAAGAACAGTGCACTGCCAGGGAGCCAGGTGGTAGCCAGGGTGCACTGTTCTTGCTCTCTTCTTCTTTCGCTGGACTACTCCATACAGATTGCACGCCATTTGGATGGACCATGCAGGATACTTGAGGACAGATGGAGTGGGTAAGATTTATTTCATTATTGATTTTGTGATTTTTTATGGATGAGTACCGTTATTAGCACTGTTATGTCTCCAATGAGGTTTCAGTAGGGTGCTTATTGGCATCCTGGTTTGTTACCTTCAGGAGACGGGTGTTTTGGTGACACACATATCACACTTTATTGTTATACCCACTCCTTGATTCATTCTGTCCTCTAGTCCTGATTAATCATTATGGGCATTTATGCTTGAAGTTCCACCAGCTCTGGAGCACCCATTTCTCCATATACCCCTAAAGTAAACCTTGAGAAAGAACACTAGCTGTTCGAAACGCGTGGGAGGATTTTTCTTTTGTCTTGTCCATGGACCGTATCTGTTTTTATGTAGTGCAATAAAAATTTTTTTTACTTTAACCTACTGGTGAGTACTGTACCCTTAAGGAGCGGCTGACTTTTTTTGATCCTTCACTTTGCTGTTTCTACTTATGGATCATAGCGACGCCACGGAGGGAGGGTGCACCACGCATGTGCACCTGAAACCAGGAGGACACAGGGGAACAGTGCCTGATCATGAGTTCGTTTGGTGCTCCACACTGACATGCTGGGGGGTTCCATTGTTGCATTTTCAAGTGTAGTTACCCTCACTACCCCGTTGTTTACCACCATTATTAGGCGGATATTAAATCCACTATGTTTCACTTATCTCATATCCCATTGAGTTATGGTTAAGCAGGCTTCCTGGAGCTTCAGTAGAGATTTTTTTCTAACAGTATGCTCAGCCCGCAAACATTGACCCCGCTGAGGTGGGAGATATGGTGGCATCTAATGCCGCTATGTTCTCCAGACTCGAGAAGTACTTAGAACGGTCTGATCGTTGCATGGACTCCCTACAGAAGGACCTTCAGACCCTCTATGTTCAGGTGCAACAGGCTAACTTACCCACTCTCCCTACACCTCTGTCTCCTCCTCCGGCTTACCCTATGTTTTCCGAACCGCGACTCCCAGTTTCCAACCGGTACTCCGGAGATCCTCTAGAATGTTGTGGGTTTCTAAACAAGGGCTTTATCTAGTTTGAGATAACACCCTCCCAGTTCCTTACACAAGATCTAAAGTAGCCTATATTGTTTTGTTGCTCACAGGTGACGTGTTGGCTTGGGCCTCTCCCATCTGGGAGCAGAAGGGATCTCACGCAGGATATTGGGCAATTCACTAAGGAGTTCAGATGTGTTTTCGACACCCCGGGTCATAAAATTACTGCTGCTTCCTCCCTTTTTCACATCACACAGGGAAATCGTCCGGTGGCCAGGTATGCCTTGAAATTCCGGACAATCGCTTCAGAGACAGGGTGGAAAAGTGAGGCTCTCTCTTCAACCTTTTGGCAGGGACTTTAGGAACAACTGAAGGATGAAATCGCCATGCAGGAGCGTCCAGCTGACCTGGAGGAGCTTATTGCGGTCTGCATTCGAGTGGACCAGTGTCTACAGGAGAGGAGATCCGAGCGTTCACGCCATCGTCAGGTAACCACCAGGTCACAGCTTGTTCATTCCTCTTTTCCAGAGGTTCTTGCTGGCGATGTTCCAAGAACCCATGCAACTAGTTGGCAACAAGCTGTCCATCTCTGAGAAGCAGCATCGTCAAGCCTCCGGTCTCTGCCTCTAATGTGGAAATCCAGGCTATCTGGCCCTTCTCTGCCCTCTCAAGTCAGGAAACGCCAACTCCCATTGAGTTCCAGAGGAGCTTCCATGGGGACCCTCTTTAACTCCTCTATTACAAAGGAACCTTTACCTAGTAGAATTTTGGTCCCAGTGTCACTTCAGGCCCCGGGCCTCTCAGTTGCTGCATCAGCGTACATCGACTCCGGTCCCGGAGGTAATTTCATAGATCAAGAATTCGCTAGGAGGAATAACATCCCACTGGAGAGAAAGAAATCCCCGGTGGGACAGAGGCCACTGACGGACGTCCTCTACAACTGACCTTCATTGTCCTACAAACCATTGAACTGTCCCTTCTGTTGGAGCAAAACCACAAGGAGAAGATTTCCCTGGATGTCATCCACTCTCTGTCTGTTGAAATCATTTTGGGCCTACCCTGGCTTCAACGTCATAACTCGAATATCGATTGGGCCAAACAATATCCCATCTCTTGGAACCAGCAGTGCATCATGACCTGCTCAGTACCACGGCAGATGATCTGCAGTGTGAAGAACCCTGAGGAGGTACAAAGCACTTTACCGAACTGTTATTTTATAAGACCAAATCAGAGGTCCTTCCCCCCATCGGTCCTTCGACTGTCCCATAGATCTTCTGCCAGGTTCCATTCTTCCCAGAGGGCGATCATATCCTCTCTCCCTTCTAGAGACTAAAGCCATGTCAGATTACATTCAAGAGAATCTCAAGAAAGGCTTTATCAGGAAATCTTCTTCACCAGCTGGGGCAGGGTTTTTCTTTGTCAAGAAGAAGGACGGCACCCTTTGTCCGTGCATCGACTATCGAGGGTTAAATAAGATCACCATTAAAAACTGATACCCCTTACCATTGATATCCGAGCTGTTTGACCATCTCCAGGGAGCAACCATCTTTCTAAATTAGAGGATGGATTGGCGTGAAAATCTCAATTCTTGAGCGGCGAAAAGCTGCTCGGGGCTACTAGAATTGAGCGTGTTTGAAAACCTGGCGAGAAGCGGTGAAAAGTGACTTTTTGCCACGCCTCTGCTGAAAGAAAAATTCACGAGAGTGCCCAACGTCTGGGAGCTCGTCAAGCTCGCTGGTCTCTTTTATTTCGCGCTTCAATTACGTTATTTCTTTATACCTAGGTCCAAAAACTTGAAAGCAGACGCACTTTCCCGTCAATTCCTAGTCGAGGACAAAACTGAGACCAGAACAGAGACCATCCTCCCTTCCAAATACATCATATCCGCCATTACATTTAAAGTACTAGATGACATTCTTCTGGACCAATCCAACATTCCGGAGGGGCTGGAGGTTCCGGACGGTTGTCCCTTCGCAGCACCACCTTACCGCAGGAAGATTCTGGAGTGGGGTCACTCATCCAAGATTGTGGGACATACGGGTACCAAGGGAACTACAGATCTTATCACGCAGACTTTCTGGTGGCCCAACATGCAAGGAGATATCAGCGAATTTGTCAAAGCATGCAATACATGCGCCTGGAACAAGGTTGCCCGCAGTAAACCTCAGGGACTTCTGCTTCCTCTTCCCATTCCTGATCGCCCCTGGAACTATTTGTCAATGGACTTCATTGTAGAGCTGCCTGTTTCCAGGGGCATGAACACCATTCTGGTGATCATTGACCGCTTCTATAAATAGCCACATTACGTTCCACTCAAGGGCCTACCGAATTCTCCTACTTTGACGGACATCTTTTATAAAGAGGTCTTCCGTCTCCACGGAATTCCCTTCACCATCGTCTCCGACCGGGGGTTCCAGTTCATCTCCCAATTTTGGCGGGCATTCTCAAAAAGGTTGGGTAAAACCATACACTTCTCTTCCGGGTATCACCCCCAAACTAACGGCCACTTTTGTTTAAACGTTAAGGGTTGTGGTGAAGGCAGGAGGCTATAAAGCAGAGGGCAGTGTATTTCTCCTTCACCTAACTCATGCTATTGTGTCTAGCAACCTTCATACATTAAATAGAATTATTACAATGTTCACGATGACAACAAGATCCACCTCTAGCCCCAACCCCCATCTACTTTTCCAAATGTTCTTTAACACCGATACCACTGTTAGTGGACATGATACTGGTTGTATGGTACATGAAGAAGCTGCAATGCAATGCACAGACAGGAGACTCCCAGGTGTAGTTGTGGGTGAATGATAAGGCGTAAGGGGCTCTGGAAGCATAGTGGCTGGTCTACTACCAATAGCACCAGGCTACCACACCATCCCTACACAAAGTGGAGTAAACTGCAGCAGCACTACAGCACACACAGTCTAATAAAGGTAGATGCAATTGATCATATGACAAGCGAATGACTGTCATACTCACACATAGTGTAAAGTGTATGTAAATGAAATAAACTCTTTCAAATGTTACTTACCCTTGCCAGGATGAAGGCGTCCTCCTCCTCTTCTTCCTCACCAAACTGGAAGAAAGGGTCGATGCCCAACAAATAAAACACAAGTAACCCCATAATTACCTTAATGGTTACTACCGTGAAGGTAATTAAGGGGTTACTGGTGTTTAATGGGTGGGTGAAGGGTGTACTGTAATTGCCCCAGTGTGGGTGGTTGGGCCTCCCAGGAGGGTTGATGGACGGGATAACCCCTTCAATACCTTAGCAGTTGTAACCACTATGGTAATTAAGGGATTGACCACTCCCACTACCCACCCCTGAGGCCTAACCACCCGCCCCGGAGCTACTACCCCAGTCCCCTACCCCCTCTACCCCACCACTACAGACACATATGGGCAAAAGAAGAAATAGCTAAATGGCTAATAGCACTTTTGCCCATGTGCGTAGCAAAAAAAAAAAATACACAATACAGTTAACTTAACATTGCAATACTGTACATAAAAATAAACAGTAGGCAATAAACCCATATAATGCCACTATTGTTACCTATTCCCTCAAAAGTGGCACAGCTAACCACATTGTCAATCAATGGGCACCCTACTACCCACCCCCTCTACCCCCAACCACTCCCCCACCCCCCCGACACATACAGTAATGGGAAAATCCCTATTATTCAGATCTGGACAATAGCGCATTTGCATATTAAAAATGAAACATTAGCCAGCCAACGAATACTAAATAAAAGTTATACTTACCCCTGCCAGGATGAAGGCCATCTTCATCCTCTTGGTCCTCCTGCTCCTCTTCTCTGGCACCAACAATAAAATAAAAAAGCTAGCTACAGTACGGGCCTGTAACCCCTTAATCCCATTTGTGGTTATTAACCGCTATGGTAATTATGAGGTTAACCCCCCGCTACCCACCCAGGAGGCCTAACCCCCCTCCCCAGGGCAACTTCCCCCATTCCCCACCTCCTCTGCCCCAATTACCACACCTTCAAATGGGCAAAAACACTAATAGCCAGATGTGGCTAATAGCGCTTTTGCCCATTTGTGTTGAAATAAATAAAAAATTACACAATAAAATTAAAACAGGCACAGATAACCACATTCCTGAACCAAAACGTGCTCGTGGCGCAAAGTGACCAAATATAAACAGTGCAATGTGCAAATAAACCCAGTGATATATAGCACTGAAAACACATAATACTGTCACTCCATATGTGGAGCTCCTCAGGTGTGTGGACTCCTGGTTAACCTCATATGAAGAAAAGAACAAAAATGCAGAGGGTATAGTGTATTATGATTTACTCATGATGACAAACAACACAGGAAGGGGGGGGGAGGAAACAAACTCACACTCTCCCCGATGGTGTATAAGCAAGAAGTGACTTCGGGCGCACTTCAACCCTTCTCCCGAAATGACTGCTCCAAATCAGCTGCTGGACATGTAGAGACACATGCAAACTCCGGTCTCCTATGTCAGCACCTCTCACCCGCACTCGGAGTCCTCCGTCCGTTTCAACACGTCACAGCCTCCCCAGCCAATCCAGATAGTATAGGGTTAATGTGGTGGCCTCTGAGAGTCAAAAAGCCCAACATGTTTTGTCCAAAGACTTCGTCTGGGGTCATACTTGTTACTGACTGAAATGTTCCTTTATATTAAACAAGACAACAGTGGAAACCTAACATAGCTGTGTATTAGAAACCCTGACCAATAGGGTTGCTGCTTATGCTAATTGCAAAGTAATAAGCTGCAAGTACATAGCTTCTCCTGACAGAATTGCCTAGTTAGTATTCACAGATAATGTTTATACAATAATGATACAATACACACTGATAAAAAAACTTTTAATTAATATAATACAAAAAAACTCCAACATGGATAATATAACATTAAAAATTCCTTCTAATTATCTCATAAAGTAAAAAACACTCCCTAATACTACACATGCTTTCTACATTTCTAGTAACAGGAATGATATGATGAGAGGAATGCTGAAACATATGGAGTGTGAAAACAAAGAGTTAATCACAGGTACAAAAACAGGTGCCATGCTGTTCTGTTTTTGTTTTGGCTGTGTCATTTTAGACAGTGCATGTACTGGTTACTGGTTTCATAGGCAGAGTTATTCAGTGTGCCATCTGCAGACACACACTGGATTGCAATTAAATAAATAAACCCCACAAATACTTCTGTTGGTCGGACTGCAGTCAAAAAAGGGTTCCCGGGGTGGAAACTTGCGCCTTGTCATGGTACCGAAGACAGTATGTCTTTCTACATCTGTATATGTATACTGTACATATATCAAAATATAATAATATGTATTTATAAAAAAAATATGAGTCAATTAATATCTAAATAAATATAGAAAATATAGATTAGGTTATTTTTCTGCCACAGCAGGCTGTATAGACTTTACCTGGTTTAATGGTTATTGGGCATTAATGTTTTGGTTGGCCCCTTAGGGAGACATTTTTGGTGAGGAATTGACCGAGGGGGCTTTGGGTTTAGAGATGAGGCCTGAGGTTAATCCTCACCTTGGAGGTTTTTGCGGTTAGTGTACCTATTTTTTGCCTGAACCTTCCACTTTATCTGAGATGCTAATGGGCTAGTTCTGGCTGGCCTGGCAAAGTCCTTTAGTTGTTCATAAATGGCAGTTTGTTAAAATGAGTTATTAATAAATCTCAATGGTCCTTCTCCCCACTTTCTGCTTATTTGTGTCATCTAGACATACTGTAGTTTGTTTTTTTCTGGAGGATTGGTGTGATTTAGGCCTATGGGTGTCATGCAGCGTGGACACAGTAACTCCATTTGCATATATGATAAGGACTCAATACAACCTTTTCATAACACATTAAATTATTAAATATACTTTCTAAACGCAGAGACACACTCATCAACCACTATAACAAAACCTTCAATAACTTGTATGTAGCGGAATGAGCAGTAGATAATGAGGAGAAACCAGAGCTATAACTGTAAAGTGTTCTCCTTAAAGGTAGGTGTTTTACAAAAACAACTTACAAAGGGTCATGAGAGGCGTTGCAGCTGCCTTGGAAAAACATATGACAGTACTGCAAAAAGTCTAGGTACAAAAATGTATTGAAGGCACATTTAAAAACAGTAAGAGAACACTCTTATTGAGTCATTCAGTTTCTGAAGCTTGCCATTGTGTTTTTAATCCGTCCCTAGCCGAGCACCACCTCTCTGCGCCTGCGTGTAATCCTCTTTGGGATGGGAGCTACAGTACATAGCTGATGATTACTGCGCATGCGTCTGTAAATTCACCACTGCTTGCTTGCGAAGTTCAAGAGTGAGTGACCAAAAAAAAATATATATATTTTTTTCTCCTCATTTATTATTTTAATTTTCTCCACACAAGCCATCTTGATATTACGATATTCAATCTGTCACCTCTACAGAGTCATTCAGTTTCTGAAGCTTGCCATTGTGTTTTTAATCCGTCCCTAGCCAAGCACCACCTCTCTGCGCCTGCGTGTAATCCTCTTTGGGATGGGAGCTAGCTGATGATTATTGCGCATGACTCACCCATCCACCCCCCAACCCTTTGAGGCTTTGTTTACGGTAACGCTTTTGAAAATCCCTTCTCGAATTTGATATGTAAATCTGATTTGCACAGCACTGCGAAATTGAGAGTTAAAAAAAACATTATCTGATTCATGTTGTTGATGCTGTAAATTACCACTTTTTGTCATTCTTTCTTTTTCTTTGGTGTAGGTGGGGGAGGGGGGGGAGGTTGTCAGTGATTATGATTATCATATATGTAAATAAATATTTATTTTATTTTATCAGGAACAAAAAAAAACAAATATAAAAATAATCATGAATAATACAAAATGCAGTCTTTATTAAGTTCTTCTGTCAGATGGAAATTGAGGGCCGGTGGATAATCCTGAATAATGCACATTAATAATAAAATTAATTAATAATATATAATATATAATAATATATATATATAGTAATATAATTTTTTCCATCTTTATCTTCTTCCTCATTCTGAGTACAGTACAGTAGTTCATTGAGAGAGGAGAGGTTTTGTGTACATCATGACTGCAGTTTAGATACTGTACACTTAACTGTACAAACAGTTCACAGACTTTACATAATACCCCCCCCCCCTCTCCCCCAGTCCATCCTTTTTTCTGAAAAGGCAAGAAAACAAAAAATTAGTGCAGTTATGTGCATACTGTATTATGGCATTGTGTGCTGTATAGTACTGTCAAACCAGTCTATACTGGAACTACTGTATAGTGTGACTACTGTTAAATACTTTGTAACCAGATGGCTGGTGCTGCTCTCTCTGAAAAGAAAAAAATTGAGCAGTTAGGTGCATACTGTATTATGGCATTGTGTACTGTACAGCTACTCTTTATTGGACTACAGTATGCAGTTAGTACTGTCAAACTAATCTATACTGGAACTACTGTATACTCTGACTACCAGGAAAGAAAAAATCTGTGCCATACTTACCTGTATCATACTGTACTTACAATACTACAGTACAGTACTATACCATACTACCTTCCTGATGCTTGCCTATTACGCGCAATCACAATGGGCAACACAGTCGCAATATGGTCAATATATTTATTGCATCGTTCCACAGTGAGTACATTGTTCCAAAAACTCAGTATGCCTTGTGCCAACTCATCCTTTTTGGAGGGTTTCACGACTTTTCGGATATGGTCCTTCAGCTCATGCCAGACCATTTCGATCGGATTGAAGTCTGGCAATCTGTCATTGGAGGGGAAAAAAAAGGACAATTAGTTTAAGAGATACAGTACTCAGTGGGTAAAAATGATACAGTAAAAACAGTGGGAAAAAATGAGACACGATTACCGCACTTACTCCACTGGCGTCTCACCCAGTTGATACCGCGCTCAAGGATTTGCGCTGTTGACGCGGTGTGCTTCGGATCGTTGTCCTGGTAGAAACGGTGACCATCCGGCAACTCATGTGTGATGTATTCCACAATCACAGGCACAATTTTGTCTTGGAAGAAAGCTTTATTCATGATTCCTATAACAAGAAAAGAAAAGTGCTCAAAAAACTGCACACTAGTACAGTACAGTGCGTAAGGCACAATCGTGTGACATACATTTTACTGTACCTTCAAAGATGACGATTCATCCTGGTCCACGCCTAGAGATGGCACCCCACATGGAAGATGCAATCCTGGAAAGTTTCTCCATTGTTGATCCATGCCTTGGCCTGGACCACTCTCTTGATTTTGTTAACGTCCCTTATCATACTGTAGTGTACGCTCTGTAATGACAAGGAATAAATAATTTTAGAGGTACAGTACAGTTTCTTAAACAACACTTTTATCTCCTGTACTGTCCAGTACTAACCTCACACGTCCATATTTCCATCCAATTCTGCGTCTCATCTTCTTTATGCTGGTCTCGAATACAGTGAGATTGTGATTTTGCTGCAGTGTATTTGACCCTTAATGCACTCTTCTCATCATTCTCTTCACTTATTTTGTCGACCAGAAGAGTTGTCTCCCTACAATGTACAGAAAAACAACAATCCGGTAAGTTACAGTGCAGTAGGCCACAAGCACAGCACATCATTTGCAGTAAAAATAGTATACAATGAGATAGATCTACACAATATATAGTTCTATTAATATGCAGCAATATAAACAATATATATACTGTAGTTATATAAATATACCGAAATAACTATAAAATTAGATAGATCTACACAATATATAGTTCTATTAATATGCAGCAATATAAATATATATACCGAAATAACTATAAAATTAGATAGATCCTGAAAACTGGGCCTGTTTGCGGCCCTCGAGGACTGGAGTTGTGCAGGCCTGACTGACTGTTCTGTACACCATCCTACTGTAAATGTTTTGACTTGCTGTACTTTAATAAAGGAGATGTTGCGTGTTTTAAATTTCCTGAATAAAGAATTTTTTTTAATAACACCATACTGTTGTGCTGTCCATGTTTTAACTTGTATTAATAAAGAAATGTTTTTACTTACTGTACACAGGACCTGCACAATTCCAGTCCCCGAGGGCCGCAAACAGGCCCGTTTTTCAAGGTTCTCCTGAAAACCGGGCCTGTTTGTGGCCCTCGAGAACTGGAGTTGTGCAGGCCTGGCTGACTGTTCTGTACACCATCCTACTGTAAATGTTTTGACATGCTGTACTTTAATAAAGGAGATGTTGCGTGTTTTAAATTTCCGGAATAAAGAATTTTTTTAATAACACCATACTGTTGTGCTGTACATGTTTTGACTTGCTGTACTTTAATAAAGGAAAAACCATACTAACATAATACATGTAGAATAAATGCATACTCTTTATTTTTTCAGGTTTATTAGACAGTATATATAAAAAAGTATTGTATACCGTCTGAAAACATCAGCATACTGTTTCAGGTATTCTATCCTACTCAATAACAACGGCCACTAAACTGTAGACTCCGGTACTTTTTACTCAGATTCAGCAATGTGCAGGCATTGTTACACAAAGCGATATTATTCATGGAAATCCCTCCATTTGCCGTTTTCCGCATGAGATGACAAAGTTTTCTTTTCTGAGGAACAAAAAAAAAGTAAAGGTTTTACTGTAATGGTCAGTCAGTCAGACCCCTAAAGAAGTTCCCACAGTCATTCCCACCAATAATCTTCTCGGGGGGGCGTCTCCTGTTCACATGCGCACGTGCCTACCGTCGATGTGATGACACGCATATGCGTTTCAAGAAGGTTCCAATGCGCATGCGTCTATCTTTTCACCAATTGTGCAGTATCTACTGTAGAAGCCGCTCAGCGAATGATATTGCTTACAGGAGAATCGCTTGACTTTTGAATCGCACTGATATTGATATTTTCAAAATAAAAAAAACAAAATAAAATACGGCAACATTACTCACCATAGACTTTCCCAATCAGCTGGCACCGAGCCGCTGCCAGTCCCGTATTCTTGATCATACACGTCGTTGACAGGTGACAGCGGGACTATTACACCTGTAGTCAGCTGATGAGGCTGAAAATCGCTTAGGTACATGCAAGCTTGCTCGAAACTGTACGCGAAATCCGGCTCAGGCTGCAGGTATCCGGGCGGGGACAGACAGCAAGGGTTGCAGGTCACCAGGTTTTCACTGATGGTCGGACCGTTATTGGAAGCTGTCGCTGTCACTGTCGCATTGCTTTCCAGCGACTGACATTTCTTAGTTGGTTTTAACACGACCTTTCGCCTTTTGACGTCTTCATGATCATAGATATGGGAAAAACCCGGTGATACACACCAATACCCCCCAATAAAATCGGGATCAATACGAAAAAAACATGGATCGCTACATAACCTTTTCCTTATTGCACGCTTCCACACATGAGCATCTGGCGAAAATTTGTAAAAGTCATAGTTTTCGATAAAATACTGATAAATTTGAACAACTGTTGCCATCTTATCATCTGTTGCATTAATCGCAGCCCATATTAAATAAGTGTACGTTCTGTCAGGTTTTTGGAACACGGACTGCAGTTGTGCACTTATGGCGGGACTCTCAGGACAATAACCAGACCAGAAACTGTGCATGTCTTTTTTTAATATGAAAAACCTAAATTGATACATTATTGTAACTTCTTCCTTCAGTCCCAAGGCCAATTTACAATGGACCACTGTGGTATTCTTTTAAACACCTGCAAGTTGACACATTACTGAAGCGCATGTGCATTACAATTCATGAATATCTGCCATCTGGCGGATACGCGAAGAATTGCAACCAATTAAATCCGAACCATTATCAATAAACACATCAACCGCGCATCAACCGTGGGTGTGAATGCAGTATGAATGCGGTCAGAATGCGGCATGAACGTGGTGAAGTGCGGTGAAGTGCGTGGCATTCGGAAAAAAATCCCGGAAAAATTCGGAGATGTTGGAGAATAAAAGGGGCCGCGGCTGTATGTACGTGTATGATGCACTTCTGTTTGCATCAGTGTGGGAGCAAACTAAAAGTGAGTGGAGTGATGAAAATGGTTAGAGTTGTGTAGAATTGAATAAAACTTTAGCGTAGCTGATGCAATCAAACTTGTAACTTTAAATTGCAAAGAAGCATATTTTCACAGTGATGGATGGTATACAGATTCAACTCTTCACTTTCTTTGTCTTTTGTCACCTCAGGTAGGGCACTTGTAGCACAGTCTTTACCATGAGGACCAAGCCAGACAGATTACCCACTTAAAGGCAGAGATAACAGGTGCAATGTAATAATGGATAATGACATCCATGACAAAGCAGAATTGGGTTACTCACAGTCTATACTCTTAGGAGTTCATTTTATATACTCCAAAGTTACTGTTCAGGCAGTTTTTGGTGCAGGATGGATTGTTTCCCTTAGTGAACTGCATAGATGAGCCAGGTGAGGGTCTCAAGTCTCCATCATGGAGCAAACCTCATATACAGTATGTATATATATGAACCCGAGTGTCACATAAGCAAATGAGTCACTCAACAGCTCGTCCCTGCTGAACTGTAATTGTCTGTTGAAGAAGAGGGTTCTACTGTAGGAATTTAAGAAGGTCTGAGAAAGACTTATATATAAATATTTATATATATATGTCTCTCTCAGACCTTCTTAAATTCCTACAGTAGAACCCTCTTCTTCAACAGACAACTACAGTTCAGCAGGGACGAGCTGTTGAGTGACTCATTTGCTTATGTGACACTCGGGTTCAATGTTCAAGATGGCTGCTGAACAAATAGATGGATACATGTCAGCAAATGCACATGGGAATTGTAGCCTCCATTAGAAGGGGGCTCCATTAAAGTGTATGGATGCTTTATAAGCAAGATTAAGTAATATATTTGTAATCCACAAAACAAATAGAAGCAATGAAGTTACACTGTACCAGCTCCAGCCACCACAGAGTAATGACTCAATAGTACCTGTTCGGAGGAGAGTAAGGGGTGGGGGGGGGGGGGGGGAGTAATACAGATATATCATAACATGCATGGCAAATGGCATGGCTTACAATTTATG
Organism: Ascaphus truei; assembly: GCA_036426205.1. Lineage (NCBI taxonomy): Eukaryota > Metazoa > Chordata > Amphibia > Anura > Ascaphidae > Ascaphus > Ascaphus truei. The sequence continues at coordinate 24,223 of WSYH01000403.1, forward strand.
TAAGCTTCTGTTTGTAACCCTACAAGAAAACCATCACTCTGACTGACTAATTTCAAACATTTTTCCGACTTTGCAATGTCTTTCATAATTAAGACAATTCCTTTACTACTACTATCAGAAAGAATATTAGATGATTTGCATCAGTCAACTTGTTTAGCTACTGTATAAACACATTCAATACATTTTGTTATACATCTGCTAGGACCTAAACTAGCTAAAATGGTCAGGGAGTTAACTTGTGTCCCCATGAACTTTTAGTTCACTGTTGGTTGTCAGTGCTCATTTAAAGTTCCCATAAAACCTACAATAATACATCAGGATGGTAATTAAAATAAAGAAACATCCTAGAATATCATGATGACATAAAGCCTAATTGACATTTTTTATCATGTAATGTGTGATGCATACTTGCCAACTATCACACTGTGATAATGATCCAGATTGATCCTTCAGAACGTACTGTATTATACCAGAGTTGTATGGGAATGCAAAATCAGGACTGCATCACTATGACTCAAGAGATGTGAAATTAGGTAGCCAGTGTTATGCAAAGGGTTGTGAGGCCTGACTGACATATTTTATACATTTATACCTTCTCGACTTCTTTAAAAATTTAGTACTCAAGCAGTATGATAAATCCTCCACGTGACTGCAAACATTGCACTTTAGATTCTTATTATATTTAGGAAGTCATCATAAAATATTGCACACCTTACATTAAAAAAAAAGTCAATAATTTGTGGTCATCTGTGTTCATAACATTTATTATATTGTGTACTGTAGATGTTATCAAAAAGGAACACATTAGATTAGAATAACCCATGATCATAGGCATTAGTGGGGCCCTATAGCTCCAGAGACTAAAAGCTGTTTTATCTACAGTACAAGGCTACAAAAATGATGATGGAATTTAACTGAAAGCTTAAATCTACCATAACAATACACAAGTGCAATAGAATTACATTTTTTTTTAATTCTTCAACAAATTTATATCACATTAACATCTCTTGCTATGAGTTTCTCTTACAGTTCATGTATTTAGCACGCTCTTTTCAGTCTGTGTTTTACAAACGGCAAATTAGTTCGAAATTAAATTGCAAGCTCTTTGAAGCAGAGACGTCACAACCTACCGTACTAGTTTGTGGTAATGTAATATGATATATGATGTATTACCATTTTATCCTTCTTCCTAGTTATACTGTGCTGATTTATATAGTGGGCTCTTATATGTGCAGTAAATAGAAATAATTGTTGCATCAGGGAGAGAGGCAATTTTTACATTTCATATTTCTTTTATGGTACAACTAAAAAGGAAAACATGATATAAAGCCAGCCCTTAGTGTCCATCAGAACAGCCATCTCTTACAATTCTTTAGCAGGTTTTTTTTTTTTTTTTGTTACATTTTTGCGCATCAAAACATTCTTTTAAATTTCACTTAATTTGCAGATTTCAGCAGACTTGTAAAAGCACACCTGTTGTGCTGTCTGGATTTCCTTTTCTGATCATAGGCTTCTGACAAAGAGGGAGGGAAGGGAGATTTTTATCAAACACTCTTCACTGGACAATGCATTTTCTTCACCATTTGAATGTATCTCTGGAATGCCTGAGTGATTCATTACAGCAGATTCTGAAGTATGACAATGGGCCACAGAAATGACTGATGGTATCTTTTTACTGATTTCATTTCCCTGATCCTCTTCATCCCTTGGCCTGTGTACCTCGATTAATTAGAAACCAGGGATTTTCACTCATCAGCTGATGGGTTTCATGCTCCACTCTGTCACAAATCTGTTGCCTGCACTATCTCTCTTACAGCTGGTGTCTGCTTTAAAAAACTTGCTTTTTTTTTAGACACTGCTTTGTGACTTCAGGTTTAGGCCTTTTTAAGATTCTGGCACATTTTTTTAAAAAAAGAGATTAAAAATTAAATTAAAGAAGATTCAAAATCTCTGATTAAGTTAATCCCTATCCAAAAGATACTTGTCCAAAAATGAACTTTTGAAGAGCTAATAATGTAAATGTTTCATAGCTCTCAGCTTTCTGGGTTCATTTCCCCCCCAAGATATAATAACTGAAGTACTATGCACAAGGATGAAAGTGAATAAATATATTTTTTTCCTTTTGCTGAAAAGAGAATATTTCCATAGTTTATGTGTGTTTTCGGTTAAGTCTCTAGCAAGGTGTTAAAACATTTGCAGATGCAGTCATTGCAAATGCAACTTATAATGAGATCCTGTAGTAAATCATTTAAACATTATTGTTTCTGGAGGAAATATGTCCTAATTGAAATATGTTCTCCTTGTGGCATATTCCAAATGAATACACATGGCAATATAAACCCCCAGAGGAACAAACTGTAATTAAATTGCATTTAAAAAAACAGCACATTCAAAAAACAACTACATTTTGTCAAAAAATAAAATATTGTATGAAATAAGCTATAACTAAGCATCTAATTTCATTATTTTGACTTTACAAAACATAAATAGTACAATGTGATTTGGATTCCTCACACCAGCATTGGCCTTTAACTTTTAAAATATAGACTGGTTAGCTAAAAAAATCCCTTTTAAACTTCTGTAAACAATTTAGTATACTGTAGCAGACCCCTGCAATGCTTACTTTTCTTATTTTCTAATATTTGAACATGTGAAAGTGAAGCTACAGTATGTCAATTGTCAGTGAGTACACTCATTTGCTGCATTTTGTTGCTGTATTTATGTTGATATACAATATGTAATAGGTCAAAACTAGATGATTGATGCCTTAAAATATATTACAGATGTATAAGTAGGTATTTCAATATAATTTTTGACACCAATGCGTTTTTGATTCATCATGATTTTATATGCTAGCCCAGGGGAAGCGCAAACTTTTGAAGCTGCACCCCCCTATCTTCCCTTCCCCGGCTCTCGCGCCCATCCCCACCTTGTATGTGCATCAAATGATGCTGCGGGGTCGTGTGATGTCACGTCACATGGCCTTGCAGCGACATTTGATGCCACGTTGCCATGGCGACGCGTCACACAGCCGGCTGAATCCCGTTAAGTGGAGTGTTGCAGAGGCCTCACGAGATCCCCCGGCATTTAATGAAATGCCTGGGGGAAGAGCGCAAGGCCTCTGCAACTGCCCACGCCCACCCAGAAAAATCTCCCGCCCCCCCTGGAGGGCGCTCCCCCCAGTTTGCGCACTCCTGTGCTAGCCCAATGTGTCCCAGTCAGGACTTCCAGAAGTATAAACTTTGGTTTTGTAATGGTACAGAGTCAACATGCTACCGAGCCTCTTCCAGTGCATATTTATTTATTTTATTTATTTATTAAATGTTTTACCAGGAAGTAATACATTGAGAGTTACCTCTCGTTTTCAAATATGTCCTGGGCATAGAGTTATGATGACAAATAATACATGGTTACAAATACAGTTATATAAGTGAGCACGGTATACATTATATACAAGACATTGCATGCACAGTTAGAGATATTATATATTATAGGCGTATGTAACAGTTACAGACCAGATTAAAATGTGAAACAGCTTTAGTTTTGAAAGAACTTAAACTGGTGGTGGCTGTGAGAGTCTCTGGTAGGTTGTTCCAGTTTTGGGGTGCACGGTAAGAGAAGGAGGAGCGGACGGATACTTTGCTGAACCTTGGGACTATGAACAGTCTTTTGGAGTCAGATCTCAGATGATAAGTGCTGCATGTGGTAGGGGTGAGGAGCTTGTTCAGATTGGCGGATAGCTTGCCCAGAAAGTATTTGAAGGCAAGACAGGAAAGATGAACTTTGCGCCTAGACTCAAGTGATGACCAATCTAGTTCTTTGAGCATATCGCAGTGATATGTGTTGTACTGTAGTTGCATTGGAGAACAAAATTATTTATTTATTTATTTATAAAATATTTTACCAGGAAGTAATACATTGAGAGCTACCTCTCGTTTTCAAGTATGTCCTGGGCACAGAGTTAAGACAAATAATACATGTTTACAAATACAGTAACATAATGAGCAGGGTATACATTATATACAAGACATTGTATGCACAGTTAAAGATAATTTATATTATGGGCGAATGAAACAGTTACAGACTAGATTAAAATGTGTGACAGCTTTAGATTTGAAAGAACTTAGACTGGTGGTAGATATAAGAGTCTCTGGTAGGTTGTTCCAGTTTTGGGGTGCACGGTAAGAGAGGGAGGAGTGGCCGGATACTTTGTTGAGCCTTGGGACCATGAGCAGTCTTTTGGAGTCTGATCCCAGGTGATAGGTGCTGCATGTGGTAGGGGTGAGGAGCTTGTTCAGGTAGCTGGGTAGCTTGCCCATAAAGAATTTGAAGGCAAGACAGGAAAGGTGAACTTTGCGCCTAGACTCGAGTGATGACCAATCTAGTTCTTTGAGCATTTCGTAGTGATGTGTGTTATTGTTGCATTGGAGAACATGGCAAAATGACATATTGAATTGTAGTGGGTGCCGAGCCGTATACTAGAGATGCAGCGGCTGTTATGCGAACATTTCACGCTTTGTATACCTCGGAATACCCATGTCATGGCGCGTGATATCTTCCAACCTTACCGCCTTAAGACGCAAGTGCAGAAAATAGCATTTTAGTGTTCTGATTTTTAAACAAATGAAATTGACACAGTAGCACAGTAGCACAGTACTGTACTCATTATAATTCATTAATTTCTGCCACAGATACACGAAGAATTGCACCCAAAGAAACAGAATTCATGAAATTCAAACAAAGCAACCGCGATAAACACGTGTGCCTGGTGTGATTGGCCGCGTGAATGCGGCGTGGAATACAGCAGAGCACACGAAACGGCTCCATGAAATGTTAGAATAACGACCGCTGCATCTGTTTATCCCCATAGTCGATAATGGGCATTAGCAACTGCTGTGCGATACGCTTTCTAACCAGCAGACTTACAGTAGGTTGGAATTGTTCCCGTAAAGTACACCTAGTTTGGCATAGGTTTTGGATGTCAGGGTATGAATGTGCATCCCGAATGTTAAATGAGAATCAAACCATATGCCCACGTATTTAAAACTAGTAACAGAAGTTTGGGTGGCTTTAGCATTGGTTCTGATCTGGAGGTCAGTCATTGGAAGCTTTAGAATTGTAGCCTTGGTCCCAAATACCATTGTTACAGTCTTGTCAGTGTTTAAAAACAGTTTGTTTTGGGAAATCCAATTTTCAAGCCTCAAAAAGTCAGATTGAATTATGTGTTCAAGGTCGGAGAGGCTATGGCTGTGTGCATATAAGATTGGTCATCTGCATACATGTGTATTGATGCTCCCTTACAAGCTGTAGGTAGATCATTGATGAACACTGAGAAGAGTAGGGGCCCCAGAACAGAGCCTTACGGGACACCACAGGTGATAGGTGATATCCAAGGGGTAGGCGTTAGAGTCTGAGATGGACACATGTTGGGATCTACCTGCTAGGTACAGTAAGAATGAAACCAGTTTAAAGCATGCTTCCCTATTCCAGAGCACTGGAGTTTGTTAAGCAAGATAATATGATCAACAATATCAAAAGCCTTTGCAAAATCTAGGAATATTGCACCAGTAAGTTGTCCCCGTTCCATTCCACACTTGATTTCATTGCAAACTTTTAGCAGGTTAGTTACCGTGTGGTGTTTGGGGCAAAAGCCAGATTGGAATTGGTTAGGGAATTTTTTCTTTGTATAGTAATCACTTAATTGGGAGTGAACACATTTTTCCATGACTTTGGATAGTATTGGGAGAAGAGAGATTGGCCTGTAGTTTGAGACAGTGTTTTTGTCCCCACTTTTGAAGATTGGGACAACTCTGGCAGTTTTCCAGGTCTTAGGGATAAGGCCTGCAGACAGGATAGAGTTAATAATAATAATAGCATGTTCTTGTATAGCGCTGCTAGTTGTACGCAGTGCTTTACAGAGATATTTTGCAGGTACAGGTCCCTGCCCAGTAGAGTTTACAAGCTTTTTTTTCCTGCCTGAAGCACAGGGAGATAAAGTGACTTGCACAAGGTCACAAGGAGCTGACACCAGGAATTTAATCAGGTTCCCCTGCTCCAAACTCAGTGTCAGTCAGTGTCTTTACTCACTGAGCCACTCCTTCTCCTTAGAGTTGACTATGGAAGCAATTGGTTTGGTCCACATTGGCTGCTTAGTTTTAATTTGAGAAGCACTTGTGTAATCTCCTCTTCAGATACTAGGACAAATTAAAAATTGTGAGCAGTGTTGGGAGAGGGTAGGGCTATAGGGGTACTCACAGAATGAGGTTCATGTTTGTGGTTTAGGTTGCGCTAATAAGTTAGTAGCACACCCCACAGAGTAATAATTGAATGCATTTGCAATGTCAGTGGGGCTTGTCAGAGTATTATCCTCCTTAGTGATATTACTTGGTTTTGATGGCATATGGTTTCAGCATTATAGAAGTGACCCTAATACTGTGAAGAGTCAGTGAAAGAGCAAGGTATGTGTCCATACAGTATCTCCTCTTCTAGACCCTCCAACATATAGCACAGAAAGTAGAACTGTAGTTCATGTGCACATACTACTTTACTATACACAAATACAATTTTACCAATTATTTGTATGCATTCATCTTTAAATTCACAAACTAAACAGTCGAAATAATCTTATCTGGTAGAAATATGTATTAGATCCAGTTATTTTTGGTGGGTTTTCTGACCAAATGAACAAATGTTTATGACCAATTTCTCAGATACTCTACCTGCTATTTGCTGAGTTTTCTAAAACTTCAACAAATGGATACAGGAGACAGACAAATGATCTCTCCTCAGTTCTCTCACACTGACACGATAATTACTGTATAATAAAGACGGCTCCCAGAGTTGTGAATAATATTTGCATTTTCTCCTTTCTGCTCTGTATAGCCCCAGGGTGGGCAACCCTGTTGCCATTCGCCACTTGTGGCGAATTGGCAGTCAAAGTGTGGCGAAGTGTGTCAAGAGCGACTACCCCCCCCCCCCCGCATGCGCGACTCTTCCTGCCAAGGGCTTGTTCAGCGCTGCCATTCCAACTCAGCGCGATGCCAACCACAACATGGCCGTTGCATAGGTTCAGGAGACAGAGTGAGGAGGGTGTATAATGAAATCCTGAAGCACCAATCAGGTTCCACATTTGAGCCATCAGCCCACCTACCTGACTCCCCTTCCAATCAGCAAGCGAGCCCTGCGAGCTTCGCCTTTCGCCCTCACTCAGCACTGAAGGTAATCGGGGCTGCGGGGACAGGAAAGTGTGTGCTATTTGAAAACACCAGCCAACCGGGTGCGAGTCCGGGGGCGCTGGGGAGCGCTGATTGGGTGGTGTGGGCGGGGCTTGTCATTGGCAGCAGGGATCTGGTACTCTGGGAGAGAGTGAGTGGCCGCCCGAGGCTCGAAGCCCCTGGCCAGACCGACCAATGGAGCGACCAATGGAGCTCAAGAATATAGTAGCCAACACTGTGCTGGTGTGTGTGCTGGTGTCTGTGTGTGCTGGTGTGTGTGTGTGCTGGTGTGTGTGTGTGCTGGTGTGTGTGCTGGTGTGTGTGCTGGTGTGTGGATGTGCTGGGTGGTGACTTGTGTGTGTGTGTGTGTGGGGTGTGACTGGGGTGTGGTTGTTGGTGGCTGGGATGGGGGTTGTAAGGTGTGTGTGGTGCTGGGTTGTGTGTCTGGTGTGCTGTGGTGTGTGCTGGTGTTTGGGTATGGGTTGTGGGTCTTGTGTCCAGTCTGTGTGTGTGTGTGTGGTGTGTGTGTGTGTGCCTGTTGTGTGTGTGTGTGTGCTGTTGTGCGTGCTGGTGTGCTGGTGCTGCGTGCTGGTGCTGCGTCCTCTCTCTCCCCCCCCCTTTCTCTGCTCCCTCCTCTCTCTCTCCCCCCCCCCTCTCTCTCTCCCCCCTCTCTCTCTCCCCTGCTCTCTCTCCCCCCTCTCTCTCTCCCCCCCTCTCCTCTTCTCTCTTTCCCCCCCCTCTGTCGCGTCCTTCTCTTCCCCTCCCCCCTCTCTCTCTCTCTCTCTCTCTCTCTCTTCCCCCCCTCTCTCTCTCTCTTCCCCCCCCCTCTCTCTCGCTCTTCCCCCCTCAGGTTTATTATAACTTTCAAGTTTCATGTTTAAAGGGTTAAACCTAGGTGATTGATGTTTTTTTTTTTGTTTTTTTTGTTTTTTACCCAAATCTGACACCAATAAGGATTAATTTAAAACATTATGAGCTAATGGTTGGAGTAGATTTCCTTTCCCCTTTGTCTGTTGTTACTGTGTGCACAGCAAGTACTTGCCTTCACACACAGCCCCCCTCCCCTTATATTTATCATCTCTCTGATAAGGACAAGATATGCACAGGGTAAAGAAAACACTTGGTTGACAAGCACTTCCCTATTCAGTGCCCCCTAATAAATTGAACTAGTTAATTGGCAGTCAAAGTGTGGCGAATTGAGTACTACTAGTTGTTTCCCATTGTAATGGGAAACGTGGTGGCAAGTGAGAGTCCCCTCGCGCCGCTCTCCCCTCCCCCCCCCCTCCGGGCAAGTGCGAGTACGCCGGCGGCGGCACTAGTGCTGAGGGGACGAGCGGAGGAGAAATAACAAATTTTCGCATGCACAACACAATACCTCAATTTTAACACGTTGTGGCTATTTTCACTTCTAATTCGCCACACTTGTGGCTACATTGAAAAATAGCTTGCCCACCCCTGGTATAGCCTGTGTAGCACCCTTGCTAATTTACCCCAGTGAGCCATGGACCCTATGGCAGTATAGGGGTTAATTTTCCCTAGGCCTTAGTTGTTACACTTTATGTATCTAAAATGTTTATCGTTAAATGTTTGTGTCTGGCACAAGGTAATCTGATATGGGGTGACCTGATTATAATATTTAGCTCACCCTTTAATCTGCCCAGCAACAGGGTTGGATATTTAGGGTATATAAGGCAGGGCCCAGCCCTTTCTGCTGTGAATCACAAGACTACTCATTCATAAGTCAATAGAAGCTCTCACCAACTCTGAACTCCTAGGCTTAGTCTGTTTATCCCTTTCTTGCAATTGCACTGACAAAGACAGACTAAAATGCCTGCTTTATATAGTGTGTCTGATCCATGATCGCATTATATTATGGTATTTCCTTGTCAAATAATAATTTTAAAAAAAGTCAACAACATGTGGTTTCTCTGTTTCATCTCATGGATTGTGAGATTTCACAGACGCAAAAAGTTTTATTCCGCTACTTGTTGCCCTGTCAGATCGAACGTCTTCACAAGGACAATTTAGCAGTTACTAGAATAGGCCTCCATGGTATCTTACCTGGGAAGCATCTCACCCATTACTAATATTTAGTAAATAAATATTGGTGGCCAAACACCTCACCCAGAGTAAGAAAAGTCTGTCTAAGCAAGGGCAATACTGTTTGCATTTATTTATTTGTTTTGTTTTAGTAGATGAAGCAGTTGCTTAGCTTTTAGGAAATTGAATTACCTGACCTACCGATTGATCCGTTCTCCTATGATCAATCGGTAAAGATCCTACTTTCCAGGGTTCACAATATGGCTGTATACAGAGTTTAACTAAATGACCCTTACGCATGAGAATATTATTATTGAAGTATTTAACTATATACTATTTACTATATATTCTGTCACATTGGATGTAGCATTGGGCTTCTCTGTCTTTTGTTGTTCACAATATGGCCACCTATTTAAAAAGAGGAAGTGCTCGGCTTTTGTAAATGGAAGGTTAATACATGAAAAATCATTAAAAAGGGCATAAAAAGTGGGGGGGATGCAGTAAGTATTATCTAATACTACACAACTGATGTATTAAAAAAAACACATTGCGTGTTGAATCTAAGCTTAATACATTAAAATTCATTAAAAAAAGTCATAATGAGTTGGGGGGAAAAAGAAAGAAAATGCAGTAAGTATTATTTAATACTACAGTACTGCACACAACTGATATATTAAAAAAAACTCCTAGGATTTTGAATGTATTCCTGCCTTTAATGCACTCAGCATTTCTATTTAGTAACACACTAACCTCCTTTTTCACAGTACCTTATGTTTTCCCTCTCCATTCCCTTTAGATTGTAAGCTCCTTGGAGCAAAGCTGTACTTGCTTACTGTACCAGTGCATGCTGTTGTAATTGTTTTGGTATTGTCTTGAAAGCCCATTGTATTGCACTATGAAATATATGAAGACTGCCGACAGCTTGTATGGGCCTAGCACAGATTGCTGGGCCCCTACATTGTTAAGCGGGGTAGGGGTGCTAAACGATTGTTGAGTGGGTGGGAGGTGTGGCAGTGGAGAGGAGTGGTTGCAGAGGGGAGCATGGCCTCAGTGGTGGGGAGGTCCCCATCAGGCAGTGGAGGAGGGCCCAGCCTCTTAGCCCAACTTCCAGTAACGGCCACATGGCCCTGCTGGAGCTACAGGGCCAGGGATAGTTGCCCCGGATCTCCCCTCCTGTTGGCGGCCATGGTAATATGATATATACATACATTCTAAAATTTATAACAATGAAAGAAAAACTGACATAATAGCAGCCGAAGCACTTCTTCACTGGTTCTACAATAATTGTAGAAATTACATGCAGAGCAACACATGTCTAAAGTAGCACTCTTTTTTTTAAACTTCAAATTTTTTATTGGAAAATACAGATACAACCAATGTACCACAGCCCATTATTACATTTCCATATTTGTCAAACATATAAAGAAACGCCTAGAAGACGAACAGACTTAACGGTTTACAGACAGGACCAGACGAACATGACAAGGGGACAGGGTGAGAGGGTAGGGGTGGGGGAGGGGAGGTGAGGGGGGAGATAGTGGGTAGCCGGGCTCCGGAGTAGGGATGCCGATACCGTAGCTCCTTTTCAGTATTGTCGGCCCTTGCTGAGAGATTGAGTCGGGACAGGTCCTTCCGAGGATTCCTCCTGATCATTGCTTTTTCCCAATTCTATGGCATCCGAAGGGTCTGCTAGCTGTGCGTCTCTAAGTCGTGTTGTCTTGTCTGCCCATAAAGGAGAACGCACCTAGTTTAATTAATGCAGAATTGAGGCGGCATCCACTCCTGGGATGTCTGCCTGGGTCAACCATGGATCCCAGACTTTTAGAAAATTTGTGCCGGTGTCATTAACTAGACTCGTTAATTGTTCCATCCGGCAGACATACCAAATTCTATTTTTGATCTTAGGGATAATTGGTACCTCCTGCTGTTTCCATAGTGCTGCGATCTCACACCTCGTGGCAGTGGCAAAATGCGCGATCAATTTATGCGACGCATTTGACAGACCCTCGATCCGTCTGCCCAGCAGGAACAGCCACGGGTCGAGGGGGATCTCCAAATCGAGAATCCGCTGAATCCAATCTCTGATTTGTTCCCAAATAGGGGCCACCTTCGTGCAAGACCACAGCATATGTCGGAGATCTGCTGCCTCCCCACACTGTTTAGGGCAGAGAGGAGAGTAGCCCTTTACAAATTTCGCTAAGCGCGTCGGAGTGTAGTACCACCTCATTAGGACTTTATATGTGTTCTCCTTTAATGTGGTGCAGATTGAGCTTTTTGCCGCCGCCTGAATAATTCTGTCCCAGTCATCGTCCTCTAAAGTCTCTCCTAGGTCAAATTCCCACTGTCTCATGTAACTCAGTCTATTGTCATTGGGCGACTTCTGGCAGATCACTTCCCTGTACATTCTAGACGTGAGTCCCCTCGTGTCCGTATCTCTAGAACACAGCTGCTCAAAATTTGTTCGTGCCGGTCTTACTGGCGTTTTGTTGTAGAAATCTCTGAGCTGGAGGTACCTAAAAAATTCGCTGTTTGGGATATTCTTAGAGGATTTAATTTGCTCAAATGATTGTATGGTCCTTTTGCCCTCCAGATCTTTTAGGCGGGAGAATCCCTTCTGAGTCCAGATTAAGAAATTTTTGCTATTCAGGCCCGGAGCGAAATCGGGGTTGCCCAATATTGGCGTCATTACTGACGCTTTGGTTGTCAGGTTACATTTAAGCTTCGTGGCCTCCCAGACTTTTAACGAATTGACCATGGTCTGTAGCGGGATGTGCATCTTGCGTACCCCTTCTTTGGGTAGCCAGATTAAATTTCGGATTTCAATTGGTGCACAACATATCTTTTCCAACTCAACCCATCTCCGTAGGCTTGGGTCTGTGTGCCATTGGAAAATCTGCCCTAATTGGGCTGCTTTGTAGTAGGCCTGCAAGCAAGGCACCGCTAACCCTCCACGAAGCGTGGGACGTTTTAAAATCCCTTTAGTAATTCGTGGGTTTTTCCCATTCCAAATAAATTTCATAATTTTTGACTGGAGGGAGAGGATGTCCGCCTGTACCAATGGGATAGGGAGACTCTGGAAGAGATATAGCATCTTCGGGAGGAGATTCATTTTCACGCTATGTATCCTCCCAATCCAAGAGATGTTCCCCTTCATCCAGGTTCGGAGATCCTCTCCCAGTGTCTTTATGATCTTGGGGAAATTTGCTTTATACAAAGTTTTATAATCCCGTGTGAGATACACCCCTAAATATTTGATCGCAGAGGGTTGCCATTTAAACTGAAAATTGAGGTCAATCAGTTTTTCGACTTCTTTTGATAAATTAATATTGAGGGCTTCCGATTTAGACTGATTGATCTTGAATCCCGAGATTTGGTTAAATTTGCCCAATATGTCGAATATATTTGGGAGAGATGTGAGAGGTTTGGTTATTGTGAGAATGACATCGTCCGCATAAAGCGCGGCTTTGTGCATTTGGTCTCCCACTGGGATACCAGAGATATCTGGGTTAAGTCTAATGTGTGCCGCCAGAGGCTCTATACATAAGGCGAACAGTAACGGCGACAGCGGACATCCTTGACGTGTTCCGCTTTTGATTTCAAACTGTTCTGAGGGGAAGCCTTGATATCTCACTCTTGCTGTTGGATTTTTATACAACGCCAGGATGGCTTGCAGGAGGCGTCCCTCAAAGCCAAATGCTCTCAATGTTTCCGAAAGGTAGGGCCAGTCTATTCTATCGAAGGCTTTCTCAGCGTCCAGACTTAACACCATGGATTGTATTTTTTCTTTTTGAGCCAGATCAATCAAGTCTATAATTCTCCTGGTGTTATCTGCCGCTTGTCTACCTCCGATAAACCCTACTTGATCCGTGTGTATCAACCCGGGAAGGACGCTACCCACCCTGTTGGCTATAAGTTTCGAGTATATTTTAAGGTCCGAGTTAATCAGTGAAATGGGCCGGTAGCTCTTGCAGTCTGCCGGGTCCTTACCGGGTTTATGGATCACCGATATTGAGGCTTGGAGCATTTGTGCTGGGAATGAGGCCCCTGCTAAGATTTCATTAAATAGCTTTAACATATGGGGGGCTAGTTTTTTTAAATATTTCTTGTAGTATAAATTCGAAAAGCCATCTGGCCCTGGGGCTTTAGCCGGTTTTAGTGCTTTGATAACCCCAGAGAGTTCCTCCATCGTGAAGTCCGACTGGAGTGCTTCCCTTTCACATCTCTTCAAAATGGGTAAATGTGCCTCTTTTAAGAAGGTCCGTAGATCCTCCTTTGTTTTTGGATTATGGGGTACCTTATCTCCGTTGTATAATATTTCATAATATTTTTTAAATTCCCCTGCTATGTTCGCAGGGATGGAGGTAAGGTCCCCATTTTGCTTTCGAATTGCGTGAATGTGATATTTTGGAAGCTTGTTTTTTAGCTTGTTGGCAAGTAGTGTGTCAGGCTTGTTAGCTTTTTCGTAAAATTTCCGTTTAGACCAGGTCAATTCCTTCTCAGCCTGGGCGGAGAGGAGGAGGTTAAGACTAGTTTTGGTAGCTAGAATTTGGGTCAACGTGTGGGCATTCTTATTTTTTTTGTGGAGAGAGGAAAGTTCCGCCAGCTGTTCTTCTAACTTCAAAACTTTCCCCTCCCGTTCTCTTTTTCGTTTTGTGGCCAAATTCATAATGATCCCCCTGAGGGTAGCCTTATGGGCCTCCCACAGTGTGGAGTGTGTTGTCACACTCCCCTCATTCTCCTCAAAATATTGTGTGATTTTTTCCCCAATTTCCCTCTGTAGGGCTGGGATTTTCAGTAGGATTTCGTTTAATTTCCAGTTCGCTCTAGGTCTGTCTAGTGGGATTACTGTGAACCGCAGCTCTATAGATGCATGGTCTGACCATGAAATATCATGGATCTCTGTGTGAGAGACCCCGGGGACCATTCTGTTGGATACAAGGAAGTAATCTATCCTGCTATATGAGTCATGTGGGTGTGAGTAGAAGGTGTATTCTCTCAATCTCTGATGTTGTTCCCTCCAGATGTCGAGTAGTTGGCAGTCACGTAGTCCTTTTTTAATTGTTAGTATGTCGGGTCTGTGTGTAATGTTAGTGGATGAGCATCTGTCAAGGTCCTCCCGTAGTGCCCTATTTAGGTATCCACCAACAATGATGTTACCTCTGGCCACTTTGTTGAGCTTCTCGAAGAAGGTAGAGAAAAAACCTAGGGCTGTCTCATTAGGGGCATATATTGTTGCTAAAGTAATTGGGAACCCTTGGATTGTACCTCTGACTATGAGAAATCTACCTTCGTTATCTTTGAAGGTTTTATCGGGTACGAATGAAATTCCTCTGTGGATTAGAATGGCCACCCCTTTTTTTTTTACTCTCGAGGATGACAAAAAGTATGTCGGGTAGTCCCTATCTAGAAATTTGGGGAAGTTGGCTTGAGAGAAGTGCGTTTCTTGTAGAAACAGAATTTCTGCCCCTTTACGCTTATAATCTCGGAAGGCTATTCTGCGCTTAGCTGGGCTGTTCAGTCCCTTAGTGTTGTGTGATAGTAACCTAAGTTCCTTACTCATTTAGGAATATGAGATGACTTTGCTGCCGCTGTCTGGCTTCGAGTGACGCCTCCGGGCCAGCATCTCGACCTCCTCTTTTCCTCGAACTGCAATACCTCACTTCACCATCTGTAGGAATACACAAGGGGGGGCGCACAAGAGGGGACACCTGGGGGGACACAACAAACACTAAACAAGACAGATAACAGAAGAATTCTCGTCGTGTCGGCGACGTCGCCTCCTCGACGAGATCACTGCCTGTGGAAAACTGGACTCCTCTCCGACCGTCCGGAGGAGACGTGGGATGAAGATCACCCATCCCTCTCGACCAGGCCCACAGGACTTCACCAGGGCTCAGGAGATCTACCTCCCTCAAACCTGGTGCGAGGCCCATGCGAAGACTTGGAGAGGACTCTCACACCCATCTCTGCCATCGCTTTCCTGAACTTGAATTAATAAACTAACGACTAATATGCAAAACACTGAGACTGTCCCGGCTTTTTCCCCTTGTTGTAGAGTATCAATACGACCCTTGTGTCCCCTGCCTACCGCCCTTCTCCTTTCCGCTAGTCTGTCATCTGTAACCTACTAACCCGTTTCTTCCTCTTTTACTCATTAACCTACCGTTTCCTACGTCACATCCTCCTTCCCTCTACTTCCAGTCACCACTCCCACTATCTAGTTTACACCATTCTAAGGCTTTCTGGTTCTCTCCCTTCTCCTGCTTTATTCTTCTTTCATTCTAGCTCTCTATTTGCTCTCTTCCTTATTCTCTCCTCTATCCCTTCCCTTCTACTTGCTGTCTCCCCTTCACTTTTTAGACTCCTGTCTACATCCTTACTCTACCTTATAAATTTGTCTCCTTCTATATCTCCACTTCTACCTGTTCCCTCTCAACTACTTGCTTTTTATCCTTTTTTCCTACCTCTCTTGCTAACACTGCCTTTCCCCTGACTCTTTTAGTGCTTCTGCCGTGCCTTCGCTAAGCTGCATTTCCCCCCGTATCCTATCTGTGCCTTTTAAAGTTCCGGATTCAAAAAACCCGCGTCTGGCTGTTTGGGTGGCTATTTTGCGCCTGCGCCTGTCGACCGGCGCCCTCTGGAAGCCTTGATGGGGCTATCGCTGTCTTTAATTATTCCGGCGACGTCATCCGGCCGCGCCGGTGGGATTTAGCCTCCTGCCACCTCCAAGATGGCGTCGCTCCTTCCGGGGCTCAGCTGTGACGCGTATCCGGGGGCGGCCATTTTGGAAGACGTCTCTCACCAGGTCGGAGGTGCGTGCGCTTGGTCCGGCTTCCCGCTCACCGCTCCCTTCCTGCTTCTGCGGCTCACCGTGGATTCCCGCCTTCTACTGCTGCCTCGCCATCTTGTTTCAGGGGACGCCATCATCTGGAAGGTAGGCCTCAGATTTTCTCCACAGGGACTCCTTTTTATTACAGGTTGTTTAATCCCCGGATCCTTGAAGCGGGGATGACGGGGTTCTTCCCTCTTTCATTCATTCGGGGGCGAGTCTCTTTATTTGGTGACTGCTTCCCCGCGGCCGAGGACCAGACCTCAGGTAACTTTAGTAACGAAACTTTTTAACCCTTGAACATTGAACTCTTTTATTTTTAGTGGTCCACTGAGCTCTTTAGGTTGGTGTTGCGCCCCTTTGCTCCCTGGGGGATCTCGCCCGCTGTTCCCAGATAGGTTCTGGTAGGGCGATATTTGGGTTTTCCGCTGCCGGGGCTTCACCTAGGCCCAGCTTATGGAGGAACTCCGGCCCTTCTTCCAGTCCCCGAATGGTGGTAGTTTTGCCGCCTCGTGTTACCTGCAGGCCAAAGGGGAAGGTCCAACGGTACCTTACCCCTTTATCTCTCAGGGTCTTGGTGATTGGTAGCAGGGCCCTTCGGCGAGCTAGAGTCTCTGGGGATAAATCCTGATAAATGGACATTCGTACACCCTCATACTCCACTATTGGCAGGGGTCTTGTTTTGTGGAGTACCGCTTCTTTTGAGCGGTAGTAGTGCATTCTGAGCACAATGTCCCGTGGTTGCTCATGCATTAGAGGCTTGGATCGCAGGGCTCTATGGCACCTGTCCAGGATTAAGAATTCCTTTGGGGTGTCAGGGAGCAGAGATTCCAACCATTTCAGGGCAAAATCTTCACTGTCTAGGACTGTTTCGGGGACCCCCCTGATTCGGAGGTTATTCCGCCTGTCCCTATTTTCTGCGTCCTCTTGGCGGTCCCTCAGCTCATTTAATTGTTCTTGAAGGCTGTTATATTTGCGATCCTGCCTTTTTATGGCTTTAATTGATTGATCCACTTTATTTTCGAGGACACTCGTCCTTTCCCCCAGCCCAGTAACCTCTTTCTTTATGTCCTTCAGCTCTGCTTGCAGCAACGTTTTTAGGTTATCATAGAGTTTATCCAGGTCACTCTGTCTTAACGGGCGCAATACCGGGTTGTCTCTCTCCTCACCCTCCGTCTCTGAGCCCGCGTTCGAATGTGGCGCCATTTCTCCCCCTGCAGCGCGCGATCCGGCTCGGTCGAAATATTCCGGTAGCCCCTTTTTCTTGGGTATTTTAGGTGTTTTCCTTGACATTGCGGGATAGTGCGGGGCTTTATTAGTAAAATGCTCCGTTGTAGGAATGGTTTTGTCAGGTTTTTGCAGTCAATGTATTTTAGCGAGGCACGGAGCACTTATCTCACGCAGCCATGCTCCTTGCCGTCGCGCATGCGCCGCAAAGTAGCACTCTTTTAAAAAATATTTATTATAGATAATTTAATGGGACAGAATTTTCATTATGATGGATGTACAATTTTCTTTGTGTTATTGTTCATTTTAGTGTCCAAATTAAATATTTAATTTATACTTTTATGCTTTATAAAATTCTTATTCTCTTGTTCAATTGCAATTGCAATATAACACATTTTTCTATCCTTTAAAAAATTACAGCCATTTTTACAGGCATTTACATACAGTATCATCAGCATACATTATGGCTGTATGCACATACATAATTTTGTGAATGCCAGTAATATGTGCTAATGTATACCTCACTCACTTTGCAAGGTTGTTGACCCCTTATCTAAACATTACTAATGCAATAAATCCAAATGGACAGCGATTTTCTGGACAGTTAATAAACTGTTTGTAAATACTCCACTTCAAGTGAATAATTAACAAGAACCATGACTGTATGCACAGAATATAAATCCTCTTTGTCTTCTATTTCTGCTTCCCAAAAATCCATATTTAAAAATGCCACAGTTAACACTTTAAAATCTTCATATTTTTTTAATACAATTATTTTCCAGTGGGGTGTTACAGTATTTCTACATTAAGAGTATATTTGGACAAATATCAGTCTTTAATTCTTTGCCAGACTGTCTGTTTTATTAATTTCTTCACATATCTCGATGGTTTGTGTGTGAGTTTATGGTGATTATTGTTTGTACATTTGTGTCTGGAGAGCATAGGGGACTCTGTCTTTTGAATCGTGAAATATAACCAGTGTTTCTTTAATTTGTATGGAAATAGCAGTCCTTAACAAAGTGCACATATTTTTTTTTATCGATTCCTAGATAGCTGAAGTCTGGGAACAACTGCAATATTATTCTGATATTGATATTATTTTGACTAACCTGGCGTCTTTAAAATAATGGACCAATGTTTTATTTAAATGAAAACTAATAAAGAATTAGATTTTTGCCCATTAAATTTGACACGTTACAGTATGTTTCAAATGTTTTTCATACACTACTAAATAGCCTACTTGGTTGTAAAGAATATGAGAAGTATCTGTGATAGATGACAGATGAATTTTATCTCATACCATGATACATATAATCACAGGTGACACCTGATATTTGATAAACAGCATCCATCAAGTAATCATACCTTGGCCTTTATTTCTGTGATGTCATCTGGATGCAGGTGGCTTGCCTCTGAATCCCCAAGGTACTGAATAAAATAGTGTGCATTGTCTGGGGTCTAATAGAAGTTAGTTTTATCTACTCATCAGTGTCGTCCTTGCTGTGATGATTTTGGATTAGAGCCATGTATATCTCTGTTCATGTTACTAAGAAGTATTTATATTGTTTGTAAGACTTTCTAAAATATTATATTTTCCTGGATTACTTTGGCAGTATTACTATTATTATTGTTGACATTTAACTATAAAAGCTATGGTATCAATAGCACAATTGCTATAGCCGGTAACGATAATTTACAACACACAGATATCAATGGGCAATACGGTCCTGTACACTGTATTAAATGCATAAATTGCTGGAATTGTCTGGAAATAATTGCCCATTCAAAAGCAGCGATCCTTCATACTTGATTTTTTCCCCCCATTTATTTAAATATTTATTTATTTCAACGGAACTGAGCAGCCCTATTCTCAGCTCTGAGAAGCCCCGGTTCCAGACAAATTGACCTGTATTTGATGCTTATTGTCTTCCATTTGGGACATCTTCATGTGACTGTTGGGTCAGCCAATAGGAGGCTGCAATGGCATTTGGCATGATATTGCTACTTGCTACAGCTCACTGGTAAATACAACGGTACAGGAAATTTCTCAGGAAGTGGAGAGAGCAGAGAAAAGTGAGGTTCAGTACTCATCAACACGAACGCCTAGATTTATTAAACAGTGCCTGAGGGCACCGTGCAGCCCGTTTATTCTAGTTTTTGAGCTGAAAGGTATCTTATGGCCTAGAAATGTTCAGTAAATATGACAATACGTGTAGACCTATATTCTCATAATCATACTTGTTTCTCTATAATACACTGCCAGAATTTGTAAGATTGCATAAACAACAGAGCTGTTTTATTTTCTTGTACAAGGAGACATACAGTATTCTCAGACATTACTGTATCTCGGAGTGTGTGACTTCATTTATAAAAACTACACATGTACTGTACTGAATTATCAACCGAGCACGAGCTTCTGGGAAATAAAAACACATTATTTGGTGTTCAGACTTATATATAGTACCTAGTTAGCTACATTAGTACATTGAGGAATACAGCTCAATAGGGGAAGATTTCTATATAATAGGTTTAGCTGTGCAAACCTGTGTTTAAACATTATTATTGATTTTGTAACTGTATTGTGGGCAATTTGGTCAGCTGGATACTTTTCAGGTTAGACCAACATAAAAAAAAAAAAAAAAAACAATACTTTCATGATTGTGACATGTTGGCCCATATTTACTAAGCAGTATGCTACCATAAAACACCTTCTGGTGTTGTAACACCTTACAGCGCTTTGGAGATTCTTCAATAAATTGTGACAGTGCTGATTCAGCACTACCATACATAAAGTCCCATTCAAGCCAACGACTTGAATCAGCACCATTTACTTAAATACAGATGCAGCCACCAGTATTAGAACTCTTGCCTGGGAAATTCTGGGGCAATCTCACAGTAAATGCCTCAACTTTGCCTCAACATTTCTGTGAGATTCTTAATGGCCCATTGGATTAACACAGCAGCCCCCCCCCCCCCCCCCCAAACTGAATGGGACTGCAGGGACCCCTGCTGTGTTAATCCGATGGGCGATTAAGAATCTCACAGAAATGTTGTGGCAATGTTGCAGCAATGTTGAGGCATTTACTGTTAGACTGCCCCAGAATTTCCCAGACAAGAGTACTAATACTGTTGGCTGCATCTGTAGGCTGTAATCTGACTTCCAGTGCCAGAAGGTCCTATGGTAGAAGACTGCTTAGTAAATATGACAATTTATCTTTCAAGACTGTGAAGAACAGTCTTGTAAACTTTGGCATACAGTAAGTAATACAAATGCAGCCACCAGCATCCGATCACTTGCCTGAGTAAAAACTAAGGCCCGTATTATAGTGGGCGTGCGCCTGTGCGAATGCTTATGCACGTGACACACACTTTTTGTTTGTACGGTCCGTGCTGCTGTGAGCGACAGGCTTGGAAGGGTACTGTGTGTGTGTGTGTGTCACTGGGTAGCTGTCTCTCTGTGTGTGTTTGTCACTGGGAAGCAGTGACTGTGTGTGTGTGTGTGTGTGTGTGTCACTTGGAAGTTGTGTGTGTGTGTGTGTGTGTGTCACTGGGTAACTGTGTGTGTCACTTTGAAGTGGTCTGTGTGTTTGTTAGTTACTGGGGAAGCTGTTGTGTGTGTAGCGGTCATGTAAAATGCCTACAGTCATCTCTCCTGTTGGCAGTAAGGGCCGGGAAGGGTGGAATGCCAGCAGTAATATGGAGGTTTACCTCACACCCTGGTTGGGGTTGCCGTGTATGGCTGGGACTGTTCACATGCTCTGACTCCATGGTTAGTGATGTCAGAGTGTGTGTCAGCCTCAGAAGTTACATAAGGACAGCACTGTGCTCTAAAGTAGTTGCTGTATAGTTCTAGTCTTAGTTCAGCCCAGCAGGGTGCTGGAGCGTTTGATGAGACCTGAGTTGCTGAGAGAAAGAGTTGCTGTAAACTCAGAGGAGACTGTGGTCCAGGGACCTGGCACAGGATAGGTGATCCCTGCGGGGATAGGGAATCCCTATTAAAGTAAAGAATCACCTTCGAAGGGAAGCCGCGTGGAGAATCATGAGAGGCTAAGTCTCAACTGCGAGGGGCAGCTAGCCCACATCATTCAATAAAGATGTGTTCATTCAGAAATCCTCTCGTGTACTTCTGTGGAATGAGTGTACAGAGAGGAGCACCACGGAGGAGTTCCTCAACAGGATCATTCCCATGCGGACGCAGGGACCCTGTTGAGGTGGAGGCCCTGCACTGGAATTAGGTGAGACTCAACACACTACCTCAGCTGCCTGTCTAGACGGGTTCTCCCCACACACCATCATGCGGGAGACTCAGGAGTCCTGTAGCCAGCAGGTGCACCATCAGGCATATCTACACTGTAATGGGGTCATGTTAGACCACAGTGGCCAATGTGAGATTGGGTGGGTCAGGCCGGGCCAGAAATACCGTTACATGTGTGTATATATTATATATATTTTAAAAATGAACAAAAAAGACATGTGAGAATAAATTATTTATTAACATTGTGCAACTTTGATAAATATACACACACACACACACACACACACACACACACACACACACACACACACACACACACACACACCAGTCACAGCTGTAGCGGTGCGAAAAAATTATTTTCAATGTCTTCCCCCAGATCGTCCTGCCGTGCGCTCACTGCCGTGCGCGCAGCCCTAATATAGGACGGCTGGCCAACTATAAGTGCTGCGCGCACGCGGAGCAAGCGCACCCACTATATTACAGGCCTAAGGCATCTCACAGTAAATGCCTCAACATTTCTGTGATATTCTGCTGCCAGATTAATGGCATTCAGTTTGAATGGAACTTCAGGGACCCCCCGCTGTGTTAATCCGATGGGCCATTAGTCTGGCTACAGAAATATCACAGAAATGTTGCAGTTTATTGGGAGATTGCCCCAGATTTTCTAAGGCAAGTAATCTAATACTGGTGGCTGCATCTGTACCTGTATTTCTTCATGTTAGCATATAAAAATCATCCCCTGTTGTTCTGGGACACTGTTCCTACAGTGCAACAAGGAAATAAGGAATATAGGGAAGCACACAGCCACACTAGAGCTCAACTGCTCAAATATTAATGTAATATTTTCTCTTATTACAGGAAAACGTTTAATGTTTTGGGGAAAGATTCTTTGGTCACTCATATGCAAATAATATTTTCAGCAAATAAATGCTCCACATTTGGATCACTCGGTAAGACGCTTTAATGTTTAAGGATTGTTTGTTTAATCCTTGCTCACTGTACTGAATATGTAGATAAAAATTGTAAACACCCCTAAAGGCTTATCTGATGGCTAGTGTGTACCGGGCCTCACATACATCATCCTGGTGTAAAGCATTCCCCTCCTGTCCTGCAGGTTCTCTGAATACGTTCCAATGCATAGCTTTGAAACACATCCCTCCACCCATACGTGGAGGCGATAGAGTTACGATATTACACCAGAGAGAAACGCATTGGATATTTACATTTAATACATTATACTGTATCCCGATGGCCTAAATACAGAAAGGGATCTGAAATGTTTTCCCTAGTTATTGTATTTTTACAAAATCCAATCTACACACTTTGAACATCTGTTTTACGCTGATTAATGTGTTTTTGATGGTTTCTTATGTCTCTTTATGTATTATTTTATTTCATATTTTTTGCCTGAAATGAAGCGTTGGAATGTACGTGCTCTCTTTATCTCTTTTTACTATTGCATCTTGACGGCATGTCTATTTTTGAATAGCTCTATATGAAGACATGTGTCTGTTATTCAATTTAGATTTCCTATTCGGTAGTCAGTGACTATTTATGAATAGCATCATCATTTAATAGGACATTATACTGTAGATGCAACGTTCAAGGAGATAATTATACAGTTATTTGCATTGCGGGATTATTAGTATACAACCAACATTTTTTTTAAAGGATGCATCTATTCTTTTGAATCTTTTGTGTCTTTTTTATGATACTAAATTGTCACTGTCTCAGAATTTCTAGCTTACATCATAGTAATTTCACCAGAATTCAGAGGAAAAGTACTTTTGCCTCTTTAATGGATTTTACTTGAACAATTTTTATACACAGAGACTTACAATGTCTCGGTTAATAGAGTTTGATACATTGTGTTTTGTACCAGTATACTCATGAAATATACGATGAATATTACATTTGACTTAGATGGTATTTCCCATCTTAAATAAATATTAACTCTACTTTGGATCCAGCTATAGTCCAGTATCAATATGTACACATTTTCCATCAACATCATATGAGCATAATACATGATATTTTTAAACATGCATGAGATCCTTTGGTTTAACAACCCTTGAATTTATCCACTTAATTCCATTTTATGTTATGTCCAACAGGGTTCTGCCTGCAGGACTTTGATTGGCTGCATCAAGTTCACATTTTTTAAATTATGATTGCACTCACCTGCAATCCGGAGTTTTTTTTGTCTATTTAAATGTTTGTTCACTCTGTTCCTTACTCCTTGGAAAAAGTCCCCAAACGGTGTGAAACGCGTTGGTGGGGCATTTCAGACATTGCTGTCTATTCTCTTTTGTACCAATAAAAGCCTATTTTTCATCTGACCTAACGGGTATTTTTCCATTTGGAGGATTAGTTACATATTTACATTCCCTGTATAACTTTCCCATATAAAAAGATGTCCAACCTTTTTTTGAACAAATCTATTGTATCTGCCAGTCTCCATGGGTAATGAATTCCACATTTTAACTGCCCTTACTGTAAAGAACCCTTTCCTTTGTTGCTGGTGAAATTTCCTTTCCTCCAACCTTAAGGGATGGCCCTGAGTCCTTTGTACTGCCCATGGGATGAATAGTTCTTTTGAAAGCTCCTTGTATTGTCCCCGAATATATTTGTATATAGTTATCATATCCCCTCTTAGACGCCTCTTTTCTAATGTAAATAAATCTAATTTAGCTAGCCTCTCCTCATAAGTTAGAATGTCCACCCCCTTTATTAATTTGGTGGCTCTTCTCTGCACTCTCTAGTTCCATAATGTCTTTTCTTAGGATTGGTGCCCAAAATTGTACTCCATATTCAAGGTGTGGTCTTACTAATGCTTTGTAAAGGGGCATAATTATGTTTACTTCCCTTCCATCCATTGCCCGTTTGATGCAAGATAAGATCTTGTTTGCCTTTGCAGCTACTGCATGACATTGGGCACTATTGCTAAGCCTGCTGTCTACAAGCACTCCTAAATCTTTCTCCATCAAGGATTCCCCCAATATATCTCCATTTCATTTGTAAGTCGCCTTTTTAATGCATAACCTTACATTTATCTGTATTAAACCTCATTTGCCATTTACCTGCCCACGTTTCCAATCTCTCCAAGTCCTTCTGCAGAGAAATTACAACCTGGCTGATTCTATTACCTTACACAATTTAGTATTATCAGCAAAGATGGAGACTTTGCTCTCGATCCCAACCTCAAGGTCATTAATAAACAAGTTAAAAAGCAGGGGTCCCAGTACCGATCCTTGAGGTACTCCACTCACGACTTTAGCCCAACCTGAAAAAGTTCCATTTATGACAACCCTCTGTTGTCTGTCCTTTAACCAGTTTTCAATCCAGGTGCATATATTATTACTGTGTCCAATTTTCTTTTTGTACACCAAAATCTTGTTTGAAACCGTATCAAAAGCCTTTGCAAAATCTAAGTAGACCACATCAACTGCATTACCCTGGTCTAATTTCCTACTTACCTCCTCAAAGAAACAAATAATGTTAGTTTGGCAAGATCTATCCTTCATAAATCCATGCTGACTATTACTAATAATTTTGTTTTCCATTAGGTATTCCTGAATATTATCCTGTATTAAACCTTCAAGTAGTTTCCCTACTATTGAAGTCAGGCTTACAGGTCTGTAGTTCCCCGGGTGTGATCTAGCTCCCTTTTTAAATATAGGCACCCCATCTGCTTTACGCCAATCTTGTGGTACTGAGCCTGTGGAAATGAAGTTTAAATATAATGGTTTTGCTATTACTGAGCTTAACTCCTTGAGAACTCTTGGATGTATGCCATCGGGGCCAGGTGCCTTATTTACTTTAATTTTTTCAAGTCGCTTATGAACTTCTTCCTCAGTTAACCAATTGGTCATTAATATGGAGGTTGTGGCTTCCTCCTGTGGCGCTACTATTGAACTTGATTCTTCCCTGGTAAACACAGAGGCAAAGAATTTGTTTAATACCTCTGCTTTTTCCTTATCTCCAATAATCTGCCTACCCATCTCACACTGAAAGGGTCCTATATTTTCTTTTCTCGTTTTTTTGTTATTAAGGTACTTAATTAACTTTTTAGGGTTGACCTTACTTTCTATTGCAATCCTTTTTTCATTATCCATTTTTGCTAATTGAATTGCCCTTTTGCAATTTTTGTTACATTCCTTATAATTCTGATACGATGTCTCTGTCCCTTCTGACTTAAAGAATCTAAACGCCTTCCTCTTCTTGTCCATTTCCTCCCCTACCTGTTTATTTAGCCACATTGGTTGTGACTTATTTCTTTTATACTTATTACCCAAGGGTATACACTGATAAGTGTGCTTTTCTAACAATGTTTTAAAGACTGCCCATTTATCTTCTACATTTTTGCCTGCAAAAACATCATCCCATTGTATTACTACTAGATTAGACCTCAGTTTTTTAAAATCTGCCTTTCTAAAGTTTAAAGTCTTTGTTGAACCCAAGTAATCTGTTTTTTGATAATTTATTTCAAACGAGACCATGTTATGATCACTGTTACCCAAATGTTCCAGGACTTGAATATTTGTTATTATGTCTACATTTTTTGATATGACCAAATCCAGAACTGCCCCTCTCCTGGTTGGTTCCTCAATAATTTGGGTCATATAATTATCTTTAAGCACCCCCAAAAACCTGTTTCCTTTTGTTGTAACGCTAATCTCATTGCCCCAGTCTATGTCTGGATAATTAAAATCCCCCATTATGCAAACATGACCCAGTTTTGATGCCTTCTCCATTTGCAAATGTATTTTTGGTTCCTCAATCTCACAGATATTTGGTAGTTTATAGCATATTCCCACAAACATTTTCTTAATACTTTTACCTCCACTGCTAATTTCTATCCACAAGGTCTCTACATTTTCATAATTCCCTTCATGGACATTATCCCTTATAATAGGTTTTAGATCTGGTTTAACATATAGACATACTCCACCTCCCCTTCTATTTGTTTTATCCTTCCAAAAAAGAGAATACCCCTTTAAATTAACTGTCCAGTCATGAGTTTCATCCCACCATGTTTCAGTAATGCCTATGATATCATACTGCTCCCTTGTAGCTATTAATTCAAGCTCCTCCATTTTATCTGTCAGGCTTCTTGCATTAGCAAGCATGCATTTAAGTTTTTTTTCAGCCTGTACTATTATCTTATCTGCTCCTTCCTTTCTGCTCCCACTTGGTTTAGTCTTTAGAAGTTTTCTAGTATTATCTCTATTTACTATGGGTATCTCACTGCTTATCAAACTTGCACTTGCCCCCATTCTACCTCCATACCACCTTGTATCCTCATCTATTCCATTTAGTTCATTATCTGTTTCATTGCCGTTTTGCTGCTGCTCCGGATACCTTCCATCCCTTTCAGCCCTCCCCCCCCCCTTCTCCACTTGTACCAGGCCTCAGCCTGTGTTGCCAGGGGATCATGACATCATGGAGAGTTGATAAGGAGAGAGGAAAGTTCAAGAAGGTAGGTTCCAGGAATACAAGAGGAGAGAGCCTCGAGGAGGAGAGGTAGGGATGTTCATTGTACAGACCAGGCCTCCCTCTATTTTATTATGTTGTAGCTATGGACAGTACTCTGGTTATGTTAGGATCTCAGAAGAAGATTAAGGGAGTCCAATATAAGATACAAAGTATGAAAACTGGATGCCACAGAGAGCCTCATTAATGAGGACTCCTGGGTGTAACCAGCAGATCGTCTCTAACCGCGGATTTGCATTAACAGTCCTCTCAGGTGGCAGGGAAGTGGCAGTGCCCATACCGAGAAAATGTATTGGGTCACTTGTATAGGACCTGCTAGTTTTGGCACTACTGGGATAATACAGAGGGGTATACCGAACAGAAAATGGAGGGGGTCGGGTCTCAGAACAGTTAAACAACTAAGAGATATACCTCCCTCTGAGTGTTAAGAGTCACAATGTTGTCTGAAGTGTGGTGTGCAGTACCCATGCTGGGGATCTGAATAAAATATTGTTGTATGAAAAAAGTGCCTGGAACCCATTTTTCTACAACCTTCCTACCTCATGGCCCAGCTGGCTGAATCCAGAATCCTGAATCAAGGTAACCCATGCAGAGTAGCCATATATAACACACCAATGTAATTTCATAGAAGCTGGGCAGGGAGGGTTACATTTGGCACCCAACGTGGGGCTGGGCAAGTAAGAGAATATGGCACATTGGTCAGGGAATTTATAAAAAGACTGGGTGTAATATATTGATATAAAGGGGGCTAAATGGGTTCACTATGGAGAAGTAACCTATGGCAAGGGTGGTATGATGGCGAGGAAGCCCGATTCAGCCCATTATTGCTAGTCTGTGTGTTACTACTCACCAATGTGTTAGTGGGTGTCTGATCACATCTGGGACAGATGTCACTACAGTAATGATTTTGCTCACTATAGTTTCATGTCCGCTACACTACCCTATCTGGGACCTGAGATATGCTGTGTTCTGCACATTCTGGCATATTCCTCACATCCATTTAAAATATGGGATGTGGTAATATAAAAGAGTTCACACTTGCTGTACGCCCATGTGTGCATAACGCAGCTACCTGGATAAGGTTAGGTGCACAAGTTTAATATGTTCATGTGTAAACATATTATATGTGTAACGGTTCGACACCTACCCAATCTCATATGGGCCCCTATGGTGTGAATCTGCCCCCAGTTACATGTCAGTATAGTGTGGTGCACCTGCTGGCTCACAGGACTCCTGAGTCTCCCACTCGTTTGTAGTGGGGATTTCACCATGACAAGCGTATGAGGTAGTGCTGAGTTCTACTCACAGTTGGTACAGCGCCTCCATCCCTTCCAGATCCCCACGATAGCAGGGAGGAGTCTCTGGAAGAGAATTCCTGGGTGCATCTTCTCCCTGATTAACTCCAGTCACAGGCAAGAAGGTCTTTGAATCAAGGGCATCTTTATTTGCATCATGCATGGCAGACTGCCCATCATAGCGGCCGGTACTTAGCCGCACATCATATAGCTGCACACCTCAAGGAAGTTTCCTCCTGACTCTGTAATAGAGACAGGGATATTTCTGCCACCTCTCCCCTATGGGAGGGCCACCAGCTGTGCCAGAGCCCTGGACACAGTGTGGGGTCAGCTTGTCACTCTGTCAATACTGACACTTGAACTTCACAGACTTGATTCCAGACAGAGCAGACTTGAACTCTGCAGACAGACAGACTAACTTTAGGAAGTGATGCGTAATATATAGTTTCCAGAAGGCCCACCCCTGTGTCACTAATAGTGGACACAGAGCATGCTGTCACTTCCTTTGCTACACATTACACCTCACAGGGGGTGTGGCCAATCCTCATGATAACTTCTGGCAAACCTGCCCTCTTAACAGGAATTACTGCACAGAATGAGAGAGGTATGTAAACCCAAAATTACACAGGGCTACATATGTTATTACAGATTGTCTATAACTAACTGTGTATATATTGATGTGTGTATATGCACTGTTGAGGGCAATATTGGATTTAGTTAGGGGAGAGTGTAACCCCCCCACCCCTAAAGATTTACTAGTATGTTAGTATGTACCGGGCCCCACCCTGTGTTCCCATGGGACCATGACATCACCCAGAGTACATAAAGGGTGAGGAAAGTTCAAAAAGGTAGGAGTCAGGAGCACAAGAGGAGAGACAGAGATGTTCATAATACAGTAATACAGACCAGGCCTCCCTCTATTTTATTTTTTTGTAGCCAGAGACAGTACACTGGTTAAATTGGGATCCCAGAAGAAGATTAAGGGAGTCTAATATAAGATACAAAGTATGAAAACGGCTTGCCACAGAGGGCTCCATTTACGAGGACTCCTGGGTGTCGGCAGATCAGCTCTAACCGTGTTTCGGCATTAACATTCCTCTCCAGCTGCAGGGAATTGACAGTTCTTGCATTGACAAAAGATATTGGGGTTACTTTTATAGGACCCGCTAGGATCCCCAATGGGTCTAGTACTACCAGGATAATACAGAGGGGTATACCGAACAGAAAATGGAGGGAGCTGGGTCTCAGAACAGTTAAGCAACTAAGAGATATACCTCCCTCTAAGTGTTAAGAGTGGGCATTCATGGAAGCAGATAAATAATCGATAACAATAAATAAACAAAGAGAACATATAATGTTGTCTGAAGTGTGGGTGAGCGGTCCCCGTGCTGGGGATCTGAATAAAAGACTGTTGTATGATAAAAGTTCATGGCGCGCATTATTCTACCACCTTGCTGCCTCATGGCCCAGCCACCTGAATCCATCACCCTGAGTCTAAGTAACCCATGTGGAGTAGCCATGTATAACACACTGATGTAATCTCCCTACAAGCCGGGCAGGGAAGGTTACATTGGTCATCCAATGTGGTGCTGTGTAAGCAAGAGAATATGGCACATTTGTCAGGCATTTATAAAGACCGGGTGGATTATATAGACACAAATGGGGCTAACTAGGTTAACCATGTAGAAGTAACCGATGGCAAGGGTGGTATTATAGGAAGCCTGATCCAGCTATATATAACACACCAATGTAATCTCTCTAGAAGCCAGGCAGGGCTGGTTACATATGTTTGTTCTATGAGGGGTCTAGGTCATTTAATTGTCGAGTGAACAGAATTAATGTGAGTTTTAGATTAATCAAATGTCTATTTGTCTCCCAGATAAATTCTAAAGAGATCATCGATATTGAGGTACCATTTAAGAATATGACTCTTGGATGGATTGTTGTTAAAGATATTTTAAGATGTGTGTTTCCTCAAATCTTATGTGAACAAAATATTGAAATAATTAGGCTCCTACACACTCAACGTGAATGGTGTTGTATTAACGTGACAAGAAATATTATTAAAGTGTCAATTACATGTAATTTGTGACTTAATAAAATACACAATGCAACTTCAATACACATCACTGTGAAATGCTCAAAGAACTAGATTGGTCATCACTTGAGTGTGGCGCAAAGTTCATCTCTCCTGTCTTGCCTTCAAATACTTTCTGGGCAAGCTACCCACCTATATGAACAAGCTCCTCACCCCTACCACATGCAGCACTTATCATCTGAGATCTGACTCCAAAAGACTGTTCATGGTCCCAAGGTTCAGTAAAGTATCAGGCCGCTCCTCCTTCTCTTACCGTTCACCTCGCAACTGGAACAATCTACTGGAGACTCTCACCGCCACCACCAGTTTACGTTCTCTCAAAACTAAAGATGTCTCACATTTTATCTGGTCTGTAACTATACATACGCCTATAACATATACTATCTTTAACTGTGCATATAATGTCTTTTATATAATGTATAACCCATGTCTTTGTCATCATTA
The DNA here is from genome assembly GCA_036426205.1 of Ascaphus truei. Classification (NCBI taxonomy): domain Eukaryota; kingdom Metazoa; phylum Chordata; class Amphibia; order Anura; family Ascaphidae; genus Ascaphus; species Ascaphus truei. The sequence goes on from WSYH01000403.1 coordinate 55,118, forward strand.
CTCTGTGCCCAGGACATACTTGAAAATGAGAGGTAACTCTCAATGTATTACTTCCTGGTAAAACATTGTATAAATAAATAAATAAATCATTGCATTTCACCTTCTCTCACCTGCGCTGCTTCCATCACTCTAAAATCACTCTCAATTATACACACCTCATCCTACCCCTCTCACCCTTAGGTACTCCCTCATTTAAAAACACATTTAATTTATAAAATTTTAAAAATATATAAGACATATATTGTGCCACAATTTCTTTTGATAACACATTTTCTTAAGAATTCTCGAAAAATATGTTTGATGTGTTTTAAAATGTTTTCAAATTAAATGTGTTTTTAAAGGGAGAGAGTGGGATTTGGTGTGGATGAATGACGATGATTATAGGGTGATGGAAGCAATGTATAGATGTATCAAGACCTAATATTCTCTGTGCCATGCGGCTGCTGTGCGGGTGCACTGCAGCTATAGTTCTTAAGGCCCCGATAACAGTAAGCGGCCCATGAGGATTAACTCTGCAGGATTCTATGCTATTGCCTGATACCTCACTGCGTTAATCCATTCTGGCCATTTGCTGGGGTGGGTTGGGGGAGAGAGAATACCAGTACTAACCTTTTAGATAGACCTGTGCATCCATCTCAGTCGCGCTGAATGTAAGATGCAGGGCTTTATTTCCTTGCCAAACCCTGGATAACGCAGATGGATGCTATATAACCATATTTGGTCATCTACATCATCAATGGGGCTTGGCAGGACACATAACACTGTGCAGCCCCTTTGATGATGTAGATGACCAAATATGGGGCTATAGCCTCCCCCTCATGATATAGAGACCCCCAAAAATCTTCCCCGTACTCGTTTAAATCACTGATTTAATCTCTGACCATCTTAATCCACATTTATTTTAAAGTAGCTAAAAACAGACAATGAAACATTGATCTCTGTATCATTGTCTGTTTTTGGCTACTTTATACTAAATGTGGATAAAGATGATCAGAGATTAATTCAGTGATTTAAACGAGTACGGGGAAGATTTTTTTGCATTTTTCCTGTGGATTGTGGAACAGCACGTCCTACTCCCTCTTCTGACCAGCACCATATACCCAAGAACCTATATAAACAAAATGGTGAGCGCAACTGCACCAGTATTGCTTTTGAACTTTGATGTAGTGACCCATATAAGGGCATCTACATCATCTAGGGGGTTGGCAAGGAAATACATCCCTGCATATTACCTTCAGTGCTGCAGGGAGACGCAACAGATGGAGAGACGGGCCCAGCAACACCGGTGCAGCTCATCTAAAAGGTTAGTATCAGTTTCTTCGCCCAGCAGATGGCCCATCAAGTGAATGATTAATGCTGCAAGGGTCCCATTCAAAGCATGGACCCCCACAATGTTAAATCTTCCGGGCCACAAACCTTCCTGTTCTTGGGGCCGTGGTCGTGCCACGGTTTTCTACATTTTTTTGTCCGGCGGCCACAAGAATAATAAGTCTTGCTACATCTGTAGGTAAGAAGAGGTGAAGTGTAGGCAGGGAGAGGGTTTTGAAATGAAGGGATTAACCCTTTTATAACAGGAGGGATGTACATCACAGCTCTCTGCAATGCCTTGCTACCTCTTTGGTAGTGGACAGGTTAATAAGAGGTGGGAGAAGAGAGGGGTTAAGAGATAAGGGACGGAGCAGGGAGGAAGGGATTAGGAGTCCACGTTCTTTTTTTATTAAGATTTATTTTAGGAATTGAACCTAAAAAAGAGGCTGATTGATAGTGGTGCCCCCAAATAAGAAACCCCTGATTCAGATAGATCACTGTTCCTTCAATATTAGCTATAAAAATTCTTTAAAAAAAGCATATTTTCTGTTCGGTGTTTGACATTAACTCAGTATAGCAAAATCCTGCCCGGTGTAATTTCATGCTGCAATAATTTTCTGTACCAACATGGCTAGATTTGTGATGAATTAAATAGTGCATAAAATAGATCTACATGTATAACTCTCATTATGGGGTTTTGTTTTCATCATTGCTGCCATTATTTGACATTGAGGTGAAAATGGCTGTAACTTATACTTCATGCCCAGAAGGATTTTGAACTTTAACAAAATAATATTTATATTATGAATGTCCTGTCAGAGCAATTAGAAAAAAAAAAACCTGAAACACAAGAGCAAGCAAAAAAGCCAACATGTATAGCCAGGAATACTGTATCTGTGTGTGTGGAAACAGAGGTGGAGACATGATCTGAAGGAAAGAGCAAAACACTCAATTAACTTTCCTTCAATTAACTTGAATCAAATGTCAGACAATTCTTGTTAACATGCACATCGGGTTACAGTGTGAAAACCTAGGTAAGCAATATTTAATATATTTCCATTGACAGTGAAAGCTATAAAATGTGTACCCAAGTGCACGTCCAATTTAAAAAAAATTACGTTGTTGAACCTACAGAAATTGATGTCCAAAATTGCATTTCCACTTACACATAATAGTTTGTTCTCCTGTGTTGTTCCTAATTAAAAAATGGTTATGTTATGTTGAAATGTTATCACAATTGACTAATTCTTGGTACAGTATTATATCTCTACTTCAACATCGACATCAATGAAAAACATTTGACATCTGGCCTACAAAATAAGACAGACAGCCACGAAGACTTTGATTAAAAAACTTCTTCCAATTTTCTCCAATCAGTAGGTTGGCCTCTGCTGCCGTGAAATGAAAGTTTGTCTCATCACCTGCAAATTTCACAGCCGGAGGAAAAACAAAATATATTTGTTCAGCAAGAGTAAATCACTTGCTGCATAAAAATGCTGTCATTTGAATATATATATATATATATATATATTTTTATTATTATTTTTTTTCTTTTGAAAAGGAAGTGCCTTTTGCCGAATAGAGTAATTTTTTATTTTACAGAAAGAATGTAAGATTAAATCATGAGAGAAAGGAAGAAAATGTTAGACAGACAGAAAAGTGGGAAAGGAGGTGCGCGCTGTCCCCAAAAACATATATTTGTATCCCGAACGTATGTAGTGTTCCTTCTCCTGCTCAATATCCTCCCGTGATCAGTGGGGTCAACTACAGCATATACTGTACAAAGACAAAAATTGAGCGCAAAGAGGAGAACAGTCAATTTCAATCATATAACATTTATGGGGATAAAAACGTGTTTATTTTTTACATAAAGTTTATATAATAATAATAATTATTATATTATATATTATTATTAATTATATTATTGAAATTTATTGTGTTCCACTTTTTGCGTTCTATTTCTGTCTTTGTATATAAAGAAAAAAATGCAAGAAATAATGAGGACAAATGAAAGTAACATACAACATGTATTTTGTCATTGCTATTTGTTTTTGTACTGCACCAAGTGAAGATGTTGTTCAGTAGCTGCTATATTTTTTTCTCTTGGCCTGTTCCAAGGGGAAAAAATAGGGTCATTAAAGTATAGCTTTTTTTTTTTTACGAGCATAACTATTCAGATCGTTGAAGAAGAATGAAACCCCAGTGAGAGAGATCTAAAAATGAAGTGCAGTGAGCCTGCTATATCACCATGAATTAAAGTCCCTATATGAGACTTGAGCTTCTGGCACCAGAAAGCAGAGAATCAATGAACCCATGCAAGAAATGCTGCAGTGATGAGCCATCACACTGAATCATTTCTCTTTCAAGGCAATTTCTGTAGCAAAGCTCTGTAATGAAGTCATTTTAATACTGAATCTGTTGTTAAGGTTAGAGACAAAACTTTTACCATGGGAAAAGTGCAGACCCTAATGCCTACTGAATTGCAAGCATTGGGTTTTTGGTAAAATAATCTCACCATACAGTACGTGTGCTTATCTCCAGCTCTGTAAAATATGCCAGCACAATAAAATTGCCATTAAAATGAAAATGTAGGAATTTGAAAAATAAAATACATTTAGGTGGCAGTCTTAATTAGTCAGTCAAACAAGTTATATGAATTTACATATTGCACTGTACTGTAGTTTTTCTTGTTTAAACATATCAGTTAATAATAATAATAAAAACAACAGAGGGATAGGGAGTGATCACAAGACCATACCAATTGAATAATGTAGTCAAATATTTAAGTGAGGTAATCAAAAAGATGGGTGCAAACTGTGAACTGAAAAGTGAATCAGAAAGGGGGGAAGGGAGACACAAAATGAGTGTATACCCTAAAAGAATTCACTTATATGCACACCAAACTAGTGTAAAAATCTTTACAGGAACAAATCCTCCCTAAGTCTCCTGGTCAGAAAGCGTATTGCACAGCAGATGCTAATGCCAATTATTGACTATGGAGACATAGTATATGACTCGGCATCTCAAACCCACCTTAGCAAACTTGACAACCTCTACAATTCAATTTGTCGTTTTGTTCTCCGATGCAACTACAACACACATCACTGCGAAATGCTCAAAGAACTAGATTGGTCATCACTAGAGTCTAGGCGCAAAGTTCCTCTTTCCTGTCTCACCCTCAAATACTTTCTGGGCAAGCTACCCAGCTACCTGAACAAGCTCCTCACCCCTACCACATGCAGCACTTATCACCTGAGATCAGACTCCAAAAGACTATTCATGGTCCCAAGACTCAACAAAGTATCCGGACGTTCCTCCTTCTCCTTCCGTGCACCCCAAAACTGGAACAACCTACCAGAGACTCTCATATCCACCACCAGCTTAAGTTCTTTCAAATCTAAGGCTGTCTCACAATCTGGTCTGTAACTGTTTCATACGCTCATAATGTATATTATCTCTTACTGTGCATGCAATGTCTTGTATATAATGTATACCCTGTTCATTTATGTAACTGTATTTGTAACAGAAAGGGGGGAAGGGAAACACAAAATGAATGTGTACCCTAAAAGAATTCACTTATATGCACACCAAACTAGTGTAAAAATTAACTTTTAATAAATTACTTAAAACATATATTACCAAAGTAATGTGTAATGTGGATTAAAAATGTATTAAATCAGAAATATCTGGCATCCATGTCTTTAATTATTGAATCGTGCTATCCCAGATGTCCACTTGATATTAGAGGGATACAAAAGACAGAGGATGCTAAGAGTCAGGGTGTTAACCCCTCTGGAGCAACGATGAGACCCAGTAGTGAGAATATATATAGTTGTTCATAAGTAAGTGGCCAACAGATTAAGCTTCCTTGCTAGATGGACCAGCACTGCGTACTGCAAAGAGGCTATAGTGTGTTAAAGTACAAAGTGCCTGGGCAGTAAAGCTAGCACATACAGTGTAGTAAAAATACAAACACTGCAACATACATCCACCAGACACAGCAGTGCTGGGGTGAATAGCACAGAAATAACTGGGAAAACACCTCTCATAGAGTGCAAGAACTGTATTTGTAACCATGTATTATTTGTTTTACTCTGTGCCCAGGACATACTTGAAAACGAGAGGTAACTCTCACTGTATTACTGCCTGGTAAAATATTTTATAAATAAATCCTGCACACAGGGTCACTAATACAGAGAGACATCCTGCACACAGGGTCACTAATACAGAGACACATCCTGCATACAGGGTCACTAATACAGAGACACATCCTGCACACAGGGTCACTAATACAGAGAGACATCATGCACACAGGGTCACTAATACAGAGAGACATCCTGCACACAGGGTCACTAATACAGAGTGCAAGGAAGGCAGGCACACAAACAGTGGAATTGAATAAATAAACGACTAGCTGCTAGGGTCTGCAAAGTTAGAACCAGGAGACTACAGACACTACATTAAAACAGCTCCAAGTAGGAGACTGACAACATTGCGCGTCCAACGCGCGTTTCCGTCCAGCAAAGGAGCTTCTTCAGGGACAAATTTTACTGGGGGAGAGAGGTCTGAACCCTTTTATACCCTTCAATACCCTAATTACAAAATCAATTGCTATCAGCTGTTTGCACATGCGCACTGATCACACTCACAGACTGACTCATCAAAGTACTCAAACTCCAATAAATGAATTATCAAAGAAAGTCCCATTGTTTGTACCTTTATTTATGCATATTCACCTCATAAACCGGCTGTTCGTAGAGATTTAAAGGCCATAAAGCGTGATCGCCATATCCAGTGTCTACTGCGCATGTGCAGGGACTTAGACTGTATTTTGATTCTAGTCCGTGCGTATCGCGCATGCGCGGGGACTTAGATATATTTCCATTCTTTTTCGTCTCCATTGCGCATGCGCGAGAACATAGAGAACGTTTCTATATTTGTGCCATTACATTGCGCATTCTATCGTGCCACCGCGCATGCGCAAAAACTTAGAATTATGTACGATCTACCCTCCGTCATGGTGCGCATGCGTTGGGACTTTAGAAATAATTCCGGAAAAAAATTCATGGAGCGCTAGCGCGAACTGCGCATGCGTGAAAACTTGGAGTTTATTGCAACGATTTTTGTGTATTGCGCATGCGCGGACACTTAGAAATGTTTCCGATTCCTGGTAATTTGTACTGCGCATGCCCAAGGACTTAGAAATTATGTCGTAAACTGCCCAAATATGATGCTAGTACATGGGAGTTCAAGATTCCTCAGGGGAGAAGGATGTACATGGAGTAAGTTATGATTAGGCACATACAAAGGGTACTGAGTGTAGATTAAGGATAAGGGTGTACAGAACCTGTATTTCACATATTGTATTGGTTGACAATGCAAATAAAATTATTTGCAGTCCCCCANNNNCATGTGTATAAATAAAACCCAATGTTCAACTTTCAATGCGTGTTGGATATAAATCCAATTAAAACAATGTGAAAAAAGTATGACTGTATATGTGTCCAATAATTTATTTATCTCTGCTCGTTATATATAACACCTATATCACCATTAACACGAACATAAACCACACTGCTGGGGTTTAGAACTTGAGTATTATGGTCACTATCCTAATAAGCATATAAACTACTAGATCTGATTTATTTTTTCAATATCGAGCTCGGAACATTGTCGTGGTGGACAATGAAATGACATAACTGCGAATCGAGTATTAGGAGAAAGCAAGTAAAATATATAATCATAATGTAATCAGATGGCAGGGTACATATTTTTTCGACCAAATAGTCCCTTGCGTTAAATGAAGGCGTAAAGTGGAACACCTCATTAAAGACCGTTGGGGCTCCTAGTTTTAGCTTGTAATCCATTCTGCTCGCTACGAAGCAGGGTATGGTCAGTGTTACCACCTCTCATGGACATTCAACTGAATAAATGCCCAGTGAATGATGCATTCATGTCGCCGTTCATTGCAATGTGTGACATGTTCTAGCCACGGAGTCTCAGCAGAGTGTTTGATGAAATGTGTTCCAAGCAACACTCTGCGTACTGTCTGGTCGTCTTTCTACCAACGTTATCCTTACCACCTTGCATTGAACAGATAGATAACGTTGGTTGTTGAGGCATTAAAACTATCCCACCACGAATTGTGAAGTATTTGTCATGATTGGCGAATTTTTGTTGCCAAACATTTATGTATCTGCAAGCTTACATCCCTGTGCAGCGGTACATGCCTTTCACGGACTCAACCCAAGAGTGGTCCTTTGCCCGCTGGAAGTGGCTGTTTACTAGAGACATCCGTAGGTTCCTCAGACCGCCTGCTGGTCCATTAATGGGTCTAGGCCATGACTTTCCTAGGTCGTCATCTGTCTGAAAATTGCATTGTCTTAAAAAGATAGTGTTTAATGGCCCACCATCTTGTTTAAGGGGCCAAGTACTCTGATTGTTTTTGTACCTGTGCTTCTCCTTATGCTGGACATGGAGTGGAAGGTCCTATCATGTGTAGTGCCCGATGGTAAAGCTTATTCAATGTTGTTGATGCCCCCCCTGTAACCACGGTTGAGGAACTCTGGATCGAAGTTCTTTAGATTGAGTGGTAAATCTTCGATCGTAAGCATTACGCCGGAGGACGGGTACTGCCTATTGGAATCCGCTACCAAATCCCCTGGGATGCTGTCTCTGTGCCAGTAACAAGTTGGTTGCTGTGCTTTCCTAAACACCTTCGTTTTATGTTACACTCATGTATCAACATAGATGTTCAAATCTAAGAATGTATGAGGTGGTATCAGCACGGATGTGTAAGCCCTCAGTTTAAGCGTGTTGTATCAGCTTCTCAACAAAATTCGTGCACAGTTGCGTGTTCCTTCCCAGTAGTAGCAGGATAATCTATGTACAGTGACCACATAGAAATGTGCGTCAGGTAAATAGAGAGTTCCTCAGTTAAAAAACGTGGGTACGCTCCCACCAGCCCAGGTACAGCTTGGCATACGTTGGTGACACAGCTGTGCCAATTGCCTACCTTGAGTCTGTGGTAATACACCACGAAACAACAGTAATGGTGTTAAGACGTAGTTCAGTAGGTCTAACCACAAATGAGATTCTGTCTATTGAACCTAGGATCAGTTGTTAGAAAATGTCTGACAGCAGTAAGACCATTCTTTGGATGATGGAGTATATACGATTCAACATCTAAACTCCACAAGGATGGTCTGAGACAGTAACCTGGATGGCATCATCCTTTAGTGTGTCTTTCGTATCCTGAACATACGACGGAGAATGATGACAAAATCCTCAGGCCTTACCAGATATATGCACTGCTTCGGACAGACCAATTGTTGCCCGAGACATTGGGCGGACCAGGAGAGGGAATGTAGGCGTTTATGTAACCTTAGGTAAGGTAATTTAAAACGTCGCCAAATAGGGGACTTGCGGTACATAAATCAAAACTCACTTAGGCTTATCATGTCTGCGTCAAGGGCATCCGTAAGATGTTCAGCAGTTCTAATTATATTCGGCTGTGGGACTGCCGTTCCAGGATCTCATAGCAATCTTTGTATTGCGAAGTCTCATGTTTTCATTAACATAGCTTCACAGTGTATCTAATATAACAATGTTACCACCTGTCAGATGGTTGATGGTGTAGTTGTAGGCCTTGTTAGACATAGATCTCTTAGGCCAGTTTTTTCAAATGTGAGGGTTAATTATCAGACTTAATGTTTTGGTTCGGCTTCAGGTCCATAGTGACACAGCCAAACAATTAATCAACAGAAGGACAGATGGTAATGGCGTGGTGTAAAGTGGATCTTGGTTTAAGGTGAGTAAAGGACCAGTGATGTCACTTCAGGTAACAGTGTTTTGGTCAAACAACTGACAGAGATCCTCTCAACATCCTTGTCTTTCCTGTACAGTCATTCCATTGTGAGGCATTTGGGTTATGGCAATGAGATTGGAATGGAATTATGTAGCACTAGCCTTCTGCCAAGAGGTTCAGATCCTTCACCCACCGAATAGAGTGAAGTACGAAGTGGGTGAAAAGGATAGTCCCTTCCGTAACAGTGAGTTGACTGTCACTAACGGAATGATTGGACAGATTAAAATATTGCTAGGGCATCATTGTCTATACAGGTGTTAGTCTTGGGTGGGTGCATTGGGATTTTTCTTTCGTTCTTAAAGACCTTTTTTCTACTCCTGGTTTGCGGTTTTGGCGGGCCTGCGCTAAAAATCCCACCTCCACCTGGTTATGTTAGTGGCCTTGCTACCTTCTACTTTGTTAGAACCCTTAGATCGGGTGCCCTTTTGTTCATTATCAGAGGCATCTGTCTCTGGAAGAATACTCAGAATAAGTGCTCTTCTTCTAGCCTAATAGGGTCTCTGTAGACTGTACCTGCTCGTAATCCATTGGTGTCACGTAAATATTTAGTTTGTGTTTTCTATCCGTTCAAATTGTATAAACTTGATCATATTAGTTTTCCAGTTTTCTCATTCCTCAAATCTGTAGTTGATTATATTACTGAGGTCCTTAAGGTTGACATCACGGTCTTTATTGGGTCACATCTAAACGGGACTTCTCATGGTCAAGGAGGACCGATTATAAGCTCATTAGAGCATCTGGACAAAGTATCTCTACCACTTTCTTAATTAAAATCCTGAGAAGTACATGTGATAAGCAGGAATTAATTTCAATCAAGTTCCTACTGGGGGATCACTTCGAGTCAGGCAACTTTGTAGACTGTGAACTCCCACCAGACTTTGACTGAGTACGAGAGTTGGGAATGTTCGGAAATAATGTACAGTAGTGGAACTGTATCAGAGGTAACCTGTGATGTTTTAGTGTAAAAGACATTTCTTGCCTCATCTGCCAGGCCGAACAATACATGGCCACTAGTAAATAACCGCCATGTACCGTCTGCGAGATGGATCACAATCCACCTAGAAGGGGTATAAATAGAGTTCCCATAAAAAGGTCATCGGAGTAGAAACAACTAGAGGGAAGGGAGGGGCGCACCAACGACCATTACCAAGTTTTGAATAATTGTAGTAAAAGTATTGTCAAGTGAAGGTAAGATCTATAAAAGATGGGTTGCAAAAAATGGTGCAAACTGGATCGAAAAGTGAATCAGAAGAAGGGCGGGAAGGGAGAAACAAAATGACGTGGTACCCATGAAAAGAATCACTATATGCCTATACCAAACTAGGGTAAAAATTAACTTTTAATAAATTACTTAAAAACCTATATTACCAAGTAATGTGGAATGTGAGTATTTTAAAAAGTATTAAAATCAGAAATATCTGGCATCCATGTCTTTGATTATTGAATCGTGCATCAAGATGTATCCACTTGATATTAGGGGGATGAACAAAAGACCAGGGGATTGCTAGGAGTAGGGTGTTAACCCCTATGAGCAACGGATGTCGAGACCAGTAGTGAGAATAATATAGTTGTTATATAGTAAGGGCCAAACAAATTTGAGCTTTTGTAGAGTGGACAGCCACTGCCACACGCAAAGAGGTTTAGGTGTTGTTAAAGTACAAAGTGACTGGGCAGTAAAGCTAGCACATACAGTGTGTAGTAAAAATTACAAAAACTGCAAAGAAATCCACGACACGCAGGCGGAGGCGTGGGGTGAATGAAGACAGATAATGAAATCTGGAGAAACACCCTACTCATAAGAGTGCAAGGACGGCAGGCCACAAAAACACAGTGGAATTGAATAAAATAAAGACAATAGCTGCTCGGGTCTGCCAAAGTTAGAACAGGAGGACTACAGGACCCAACATTAAAAACAGCTCCAAGTAGGAAGACTGACACAACAGGCGCGTCCAACGCGCGTGTTCCCTACCAGCAAAGGGCTTCTTCGGGACAAATTTTACCTTGGGGGGGAGAGAGGGTGTTTGGTAACTAACTGCTTGCCAGGCACTTTGTACTTTAACACCCTAAACCTCTTGCAGAGTTGTGCATGTGCTGGTCCATCTAGCAAGGAGCTCAATTGTGGACCATTACTTATGAACAACTATATAACATTATCCACCTACCTGGAGTCTCATAGTGCTCCAGAAAGGGGTTAACACCCTGACTCCTAGCACCACTGTCCTTTTGATCCCTCTAATATCAAGTGGACATATGGGATAGCACGATTCAATAATCAAAGACATGGATGGCCAGAGATTTCTGATTTAATACATTTTTAATCCACATACAACATACTTTGGTAAATATGGTAGCCCCGAGGTAATTTGAAATCCTGCCCCTTCCGCGAGTGCCGGTCCGGTTAGCGGGTGCCGCCGGAGATTGGAGAAGGACATCGCCGGCACTTCGCCCGAGGGTGGGGGCACAGAGCGGGAAGTAGCGCGTTGCCATGCGTGCAGGACGGTTTGCCGAGGGATGACGATAGGGCCGTCGCTAGGGCCGCGATGCGGCCACCGGCCCGGCTTGCGAAGGAAGGGCGCCGCCATTGCGCGTAGGTTCGCGTGCGCAGGGAACCGGAAAGGCGGCGCGATAGATCCCCCGTGCAGGGAGAGATCGAGCGAGAGTTTAGGGAAGAAGATAGGGGGTGAGGCGGCCATTGAGAGTTCGCGCATGCGCGGGAGAAGCGCGCACGCCGGCCACAGGTGTAGATAGCCCCCTGGGACCATAATTACCAGGAGGCTTAGGGAGACGCATCAGGGCCTGAGTGTGGCCAATAGGGCTGAGGAAGCTCAGCCCGGGAATATAGAGACATTTTCCGGGTTTGACATGCGTAGTTCAGGCAGAGGAGAAGGAAGGAGTAGGAAGGGTGCAGGGAGAGTGGGCTCCTGTAACGAGGGTTAAAAGGGTTTCATAGATCCCCAGGCAGAGGCCCAAATTACGGAAAGGGCATGGGGGTAACTGAGAGGGAACGGCCTAGCTAGGGAGGTGTACCTTAGGAGCAGAAGGTGTGCAAGTTTTGGCAGGGCACAGCGGAGAGGGCGGTGGGCACTGGCAACGAGGCACAGTGTTTGCAAGCAGTGGATTTGCTGCGGCGATTAAGGTGGCTTGTGTGTGATGCCAGCATCAGCTGGCTGTGTGATGTGGTCGCTGCATGTGCTGGGCGCAGTGCGGCAGTGTGTGGAAGAGTGTGTGAAGACCTTGCAGGATGACGGTGGAGATGTGTGTCGGCCTGCAGGTGAGTAGGCTGTTCGGGATAGCCAGAACAGATCGGACTGGTAGCTAGGGGAGGGGCAGGTTTATGTTCCACAGGCCCTAGGAGTTTCCCCAAGCCATTCCCAGGTTGCGGCTTCATCAGGGACAGGCCCTAGGTTAGGGTTGCTGTCACTCTAGGGAGTAGTAGTGATAGGAAGGATAGCGGCGGTTGCTGTTCCCATGCGGTTGGTGTGCCGTGAGCCGGTTTGCAGTTCCCGTGGAGCGGGGCCTCGTTGGGGTCCACCGGCAGAAGTACATGGAAAGGATCAGAGGACGTCTGACAATTTGGAGAAAGAGAGTTGCGACGGTCACAGAGATAGGAGTGCTCGTGAAGGTTTTATCTCAAGTATTCTAAGTGCCCAATGGGCCCTCGATTAATTTAGTGACTGCCGCAGTCACACGACCTTCAGTGGATTGCGGGAAAAAAATTGGTTGGGGATCCAAGGGACACTGGGTGGGGAACAACCGACATGAGGCAGAGGTGATGCGGATAGAGCATTTCCGGAGGTAGATTATGTTATCTAATGCGTTATAGGTGTGTTAGTAAAGTGTAGTTATTGGTTATCGTATTAACGTGTTTTGGTATGTTATGTCTTACACGGGCTATCTTTATTAACGGGGGATCATGGGAGGTAAGTGGAGGCGCTGCACAAGGTAATGGGTAAGGGATTCCCAGGATCCCAGCTAGCGGAGGTAGATCTCCTGGAGCGAGCCACAGGTGTGATGCAGTTACCAGTACCCTTTAGGAGAAGGTTGTGTCGCGGAAAGGGAACGGTTCGACACGAGGGGCCAATGTGAGATTGGGTGGGCGGCCCCGGTTCAAAACAGGGTTAATGGTTTAAGTAAGTTAATTTATTAAAAGTTAATTTTTAAACTGTTTGGCTGTGCAGATAACGGGAATCTTTAGGGTAAACACTCATTTTGGTTCCTTCCCCCTTTCTGAATAATAATACTATAATAATAACAATACTGGTTAATTCTTTTTTAAGACTAATGTCTACCAAGCAGAATTTCCTTTATAACTTAAAGACCATAGATGGCAATGCAGGGCAAGGGATTGAGCAGCATGGCTTCTTTAGTGATGTTTAAGCCTTAATACAGAAGGGCACTCCAGTCATCAAGGGCACAACATGTCAGGTTGAAGGATGCCAGTGGTCAGCAATGACCTTATAACTCTGACATGTTTGGTGGCCCTTAAGGAACTGGAGTTGGCCACTCGCTCCAAAACAGGTCCCTAGAGAAATAAGTATATGCTGTAGTTCATTGTAATTGTAACATGTTCAGAGCGTTTGGATTTACAAAAACAAACTTTAAATGTTATTAACCATACTGAATATATGCTATGGTCAAGATTGTGAGATTCTAAGTATCTGAATGCTTTAGGAATTTTCAGTCTATAAATGTGACGAAATAAGACTTACATTGACATTGTTTCTAGCAGAATTACAGTATAGGCCCATCTTTACTAAGCAGTACAGACACATTCCTGACACAGAAAGACTCTTATGACTCCTTCCAGTGACTAGACCAAAGGTTGTCTTCAGTACTTGAAGGTAGTCTCAGACATAGAAACTGCTTAGTAAGTACAAAGTAGAGTATGGTTCACATCGTATGTGCAGGGGTGGCCAACAACAGGTATGGTTTTAAGAAATCCGTTTCAGCCCCGGTGGCTCACGTGGCTGCTCAGACTAATGAGCCTGTGAGTCACCTGGCTGTGAAACAGGGATATCCCTAATACTTGGCGGTTGGGGGCCCTTGAGGCTGGAGTTGGTCAAAAGTACGTAACTTGTTTCTATCTGTGTCCCGCTTCGTTCTTCATTTAGACCCCCAAATACACACTACTATTCTGGATAAATCAATTAAACAATTTGAAAAAGTATGACTGTATATGTGTCAATAATTTATTATCTCTGCTCGTTATATATAACACATATACACACATTACACAGATACTAAACCCACTGCTGGGTTTAGAACTTGAGTATTATAGTCACTAGTCTAAATAATAATAATAATACTAGAATCTATTTATTTTTTCAATATCGAGGCTGGAAATTGTCGTGGTGGACAATGAAATTGACATAACTGGATATCGGAGAGACAAGTAAAATATATATACATAATGTGAATAGATGGCAGGGTACATATGTTCGACCAAATAGTCCCTTGCTTAAATGAAGGGCGTAAAGGTGAACCCCTCATTAAGACCGTTGGGGCTCCTAGTTTTTAGCTTGTAAATCCATTCTGCTTCGATACGAAGCAGGGATTGGTCAGTGTTACCACCTCTCATGGGACATTTCAACTGATAAATGCCCATGAATTTGATGGCATTAATGTCGCCGTCATGACATTGTGTGACATGTCTAGCCACGGATGTCTCAGCAGAGTGTTTGATGGAATTAATGTGTTCAAGAACACGTCTGCGTAGCTGTCTGGTCGTCTTACCAACGTATCTCTTACCACAATTGCATGTGATAAGATAGATAACGTTGGTAGTGCGGCAATTAATAAAACTATCCACACGGAATTGTGAAGTATTGTCATGATTGGCGAATGTTTTGCCAACATTGATGTATCTGCACGCTTTACATCCCTGGCAGCGGTACATGCCTTTCACGGGACTCAACCAAGTAGTGGTCCTTGCCCGCTGGAAGTGGCTGTTTACTAGAGAATCCCGTAGGTTCCTAGACCGCCTGCTGGTAATAATGGGTCTAGGGCCTATGACTTTCGCTAGGTCGTCATCTGCCTGAAGAAGATGCCAATGTCTAGAAAAGATCTGTTTAATGGCCCACCATCTTTTATTAAAGGTGCCAATGACTTGTGCCAGTAACAAGCTGTTGGTTGCTGTGCTTTTCCTAAACACCTTAGTTTGTATGTTACACTCATGATCAACATAGATGTTCAAATCTAAGAATGTTATTGAGGTGGTACTCAGCACGATGGTAAGCCTCAGGTTAAGCGTGTTTGTATTCAGCTTCTCAACAAATTCGTGCAACAGTTGACTGGTTCCTTCCCAGAGTAGCAGGATATCATCTATGTACCTGATCCACATAGAAATGTGGTCAGTGTACATAGAGAGTTCCTCATTAAAAACGTGGGTACGCCACTTTTTAATAAAATCCTGAGAAGTAATGTGATAAGCAGGACTTAATTTCAATCTAAGTCCTCTGGGGATCATATTCGAGTCCAGGCAACTTTGTAGACTTGTGAACTCCCACCAGACTTTGGACTGAGTACGCAAGAGTTGGGAAATGTTACGGAAATAATTTACAATGTCGTGACCTGTATCAGAGGTACCCTGTGATGTTTTAGTAAAGACATTTCTTGCCTCATCTTGCCAGCCAGACATATCCATGCCACTAGTCAAATAACCAGCCATGTTACGTATGCGAGATGGATCCACTCCCTAGAAGGGGTTAAATAGAGTACCCCAAAAAAGTCACTTATAGAAACAACAGAGGGATAGGGAGTGATCACAAGACCATACCAATTGAATAATGTAGTCAAATATTTAAGTGAGGTAATCAAAAAGATGGGTGCAAACTGTGAACTGAAAAGTGAATCAGAAAGGGGGGAAGGGAGAAACAAAATGAGTGTGTACCCTAAAAGAATTCACTTATATGCACACCAAACTAGTGTAAAAATTAACTTTTAATAAATTACTTAAAACATATATTACCAAAGTAATGTGTAATGTGGATTAAAAATGTATTAAATCAGAAATATCTGGCATCCATGTCTTTGATTATTGAAGCGTGCTATCCCAGATGTCCACTTGATATTAGAGGGATACAAAAGACAGGGGATGCTAGGAGTCAGGGTGTTAACCCCTCTGGAGCAACGATGAGACCCAGTAGTGAGAATATATATAGTTGTTCATAAGTAAGTGGCCAACAAATTGAGCTTCCTTGCTAGATGGACCAGCACTGCACACTGCAAAGAGGCTTTAGTGTGTTAAAGTACAAAGTGCCTGGGCAGTAAAGCTAGCACATACAGTGTAGTAAAAATACAAACACTGCAACATGAATCCACCAGACACAGCAGTGCTGGGGTGAATAGCACAGAAATAACTGGGAAAACACCTCTCATAGAGTGCAAGGAAGGCAGGCACACAAACAGTGGAATTGAATAAATAAACAACTAGCTGCTAGGGTCTGCAAAGTTAGAACCAGGAGACTACAGACACTACATTAAAACAGCTCCAAGTAGGAGACTGACAACATTGCGCGTCCAACGCGCTTTTCCCTCCAGCAAAGGAGCTTCTTCAGGGACAAATTTTACTGGGGGAGAGAGGTAACTAACTTTGCTGCCCAGGCACTTTGTACTTTAACACACTAAAGCCTCTTTGCAGTGTGCAGTGCTGGTCCATCTAGCAAGGAAGCTCAATTTGTTGGCCACTTACTTATGAACAACTATATATATTCTCACTACTGGGTCTCATCGTTGCTCCAGAGGGGTTAACACCCTGACTCCTAGCATCCACTGTCTTTTGTATCCCTCTAATATCAAGTGGACATCTGGGATAGCACGATTCAATAATCAAAGACATGGATGCCAGATATTTCTGATTTAATACATTTTTAATCCACATTACACATTACTTTGGTAATATATGTGTAGCCCCGAGGTAAATTTGAAATCCCTGGCCCCTCTCCGCGAGTGCCGTGTGGTAGCGGGTGCCGCCGGAGGCTGCGACGGACCCGCCGGCACTTCGCGAGGGTGGGGGCCAGAGCAGGGAGTAGCGCGTTGCCCTGCGGTGCAGGCCGGTTGCCGGGGATGCGATCGGGCCGTCGCTAGGGCCGCGATCGCGTTGCCACCGGCCCGGCTTGCGAAGGAGAGGGCGCCGCCATTGCGCGTAGGTTCGCGCATGCGCAGGGACCGGAAAGCGCGCGATAGGATCCCCAGTGCAGGGAGAGATCGCGCGAGAGTAGGGAAGAAGATAGAGAGGTTGAGGCGGCCATTGAGAGTTCGCGCATGCGCGGGAGAAGCGCGCACGCGGCCCCAGTGTTTAGATAGCCCCCTGGGAACTATAATTCCCAGGAGGCTTAGGGAGACAGGCATCAGGTGCCTGAGTGTGGCCAATAGGGCTGGAGGAAGCTCAGCCCGGGAATATAGATACATTTCCCGGGCTTTGCATGCGTCAGTCAGGCAGAGGAGAAGGAAGGAGTAGGAAGGGTGCAGGGAGCGTGTGGCTCCTGTACCGAGGTAAGGGTTTTCCCTAGATCCCCAGGCAGGCCCCAATTCCCGGAAAGGGCAGGGGGTAACTGAAGAGGGACGGCCATAGCTAGGGAGGTGACCCTTAGGAGCAGAAGGTGCAAGTTTGGCAGTGCCACAGCGGAGAGGGCTGTGGGCACTGGCAAAGAGGCACAGTGTGCAAGCAGTGGATTTGCTGCGGGATCCAGGTGGCTGTGTGTGATTGCAGCTGTCTGTGTGTGTTGTCGCTGCATGTGCTGGGCGCAGTGCGTGCAGTGTGTGTGAAGCGTGTGTGAATCCCTGCAGGCTGACAGTGTGAGCTGTGTGTCGGCTGCAGGTGAGTTAGGCTGTTAGGATTAGCCAGATACAGATAGGACTGGGTAGCTAGGGGAGGGGGCAGGTTATGTTCCACAGGCCCTAGGAGTTTTCCCCAAGCCATCCCAGGTTGCGGTTCATCAGGGACAGGCCCTAGGTTAGGGTTGCTGTCACTCTAGGAGTAGTTAGTGATAGGAAGGGATAGCGGCGGTTGCTGTTCCCATGCGGTTGGTGTTGCCGTGAGCCGGTTGCAGTTCCCGTGGAGCGGTGGGACCCTCGTTGGGGTCCACCGGCAGAAGTACCTGGAAAGGATCAGACGGACGTCTGACCATTTGAGAAGAGAGTTGCGGTCCCGAGCATCGGAGTGCTCGGAAGGTATCTCAAGTATTCTAAGTGCACCAACTGGGCCCTAGCTTAATTTAGTGACTGCGCAGTCACCCACGACCTTCCGTAGGATTGCGGGACATTGGGTGTGGGGGATCACAGGACACTGGGTGGGGAACACCAGACATTGGGCAGAGGTGATGCGGATAGAGCATCCGGTTATGTTATATTATGTTATCTAATGCGTTATATGTGTGTGTTAAGTAAAGTGTAGTTATTGGTTTATCGTATACGTGTGTTATTGTATTTCTTACCCAGGGCTATCTTTCATAACGGGGGATCCTGGGTAAGTGGAGGCGCTGCACCAGGTAATGGTAAGGGATTCCCCAGGCTCCCAGCTAGCGGAGGCTCAGATCTCCTGGAGCCACAGGTGTTATGCAGTACCAGTAACCCTTTAGGAGCAGGTGTGTCGAGGGAAAGGGACCGGTTAGACCACGAGGGGCCAATGTGAGATTGGGTGGGTCGGCCGGTTCACAAAAAGGGTTACATATGTTTTAAGTAATTTATTAAAAGTTAATTTTTACACTAGTTTGGTGTGCATATAAGTGAATTCTTTTAGGGTACACACTCATTTTGTGTTTCCCTTCCCCCCTTTCTGAATAATAATAATAATAATAACAATACTGTACTTCTTTTTTTAAAACTAATGGCTACCAAGCAGAATTTGCCTTTATAACTTAAAGACATAGCTGCGCAATGCAGGGATTTGAGCAGCATTGCTTCTTTAGTGATGTTTAAGCCTCTAATACAGAAGGGCCACTCCAGTCATCAAGGGCCACCAACATGTCAGGTTTGAAGGATAGCCAGTGGTCAGTCAATGACCTTATAACCTGACCTGTTGGTGGCCCTTAAGGACTGGAGTTGGCCACTCCTGCTCCAACAGGTCCCTAGAGAAATAAGTATATGCTGTGTAGTTCATTGTATTTGTAACATGTTCAGAGCTTTTGGATTTACAAACAAAACTTTAAATGTTATTAAACATACTGAATATATGCTATTCAAGATTGTGATGATTCTACGTATTGGAATGCTTTAGAATTTTCAGCTCTTATAAATGTGACTAAATAAGACTTCACATTGACATTGTTTCTTTAGCAGACATACAGTATAGGCCCATATTTACTAAGCAGTACAGACACATTCTGACACAGAAAGACTCTTTATGACTCCTTCCAGTGAATAGACCAAAAGGTGTCTTTCAGTACTTGAAGGTATCTCATGACATAGAACTGCTTAGTAAGTACAAAGTAGAGTATGGTTCACATTGTATAGTGCAGGGGTGGCCAACAACAGGTCAGGTTTTAAGAACATCCGTTTCAGCCCAGGTGGCTCACTCAGTGGCTGTCAGAATAACTGAGCCACTGTGAGTCACCTGGGCTGAAACAGGGATATCCCTAATACTTGGCCTGTTGGTGGCCCTTGAGGGCTGGAGTTGGTCAAAAAGTACAGTAACTTGTTTCTATTCTGTGTCCCCTTTCTTTCTTCATAGACCCCCAAATACACAATACTATTTCTTAACAGTAGATAGAGCTAAACTATATTTCACATAAACTAATTAGTTTAAATCAATAAAGTAAGGCTTCAACATTTTCATTAGATATTTGTGGACATATTTGTAAAACCTTCTAAAAAAATCAGCAACATTATATTGTATTGGACATTTAATAATCATCAAGCTAATCAATATCAATATTGTTCTGTGTAAACATGCCTTTGTATGTATGTGTATATATCTTTATTTGTATAGTGCCATCCATGTAGCACATCACTGCTGTAATACCGTACATGTGACAAAACATAATGAGATTGTAACAGGGACTTAACCCTGTTTTAAATGAGGCTTCAATATAAGCCTGTAGTTGGCTGAGGAATCCAGCAGGGAGCTGGTTAATTGCAGCTAAACAATTAACCAGTGTCTTCCTGGATAATCAGACCCGTAGAAAAGCCTCCTGCTGGGAACTGACAGAGACTCCTGAGCACAGTCACAACTGTGCTGCCAAGGGAGATTGTAGGTGAGACAGATGAGAGGCAGGAAGGCCAGACAGCAAGAGGCTACAGTAATCAAAATGGGAGAGAATGAGGGCCTGTGTCAGAGTTTTAGCAGTCGAGCAACAGAGGAAAGGGTGTATCATTGTAATATTGCAGAGGAGGTGTGACCCCCTAGGCAGCGTGCTTGTTCTACTGAGTACATGATAGTACTTCCAAAAGTATTGTGGAAGGAGGTAGTAGGGCCAGGGTTGGGAGAGATATGAGGAGCTCCATTTTTGACATGTTAAGTTTAAGTTGGTGGAGGGCCATCCAGGATGATATAGCAGAAAGACACTCAGAACTTTTGGTCTGTACAGCAGGTATAAGGTCAGGGGTTGAAAGTAAATTTGTGTGTCATCAGCATAGAGATGACATTTGAACCCAAAAAATGTGATTAGGTAACCTAGAGAGAGTGTGTAAAGAGAAAAGAGGAGAGGTCCCAGGACAGTGCCCTGGGGTACCCCCACAGAGAGATCGATAGAGGAGGAAGAGGTGTTAGCAAAAGATACACTGAAAGTACGATGGAAGACGTAAGAGGAGATCCAGGATAGAGCTTTGTTATGAATACCAAGATTATGGAGAATGTGATGGAGAAGAGGGGGGCCCATTTTATCAAATGCTGCAGAGAGGTCAAGTAATATGAGCAGAGTGTAATGACCTCTGTCTTTGGCAGCATGGAGGTTATTTGTTATTTTAGTGAAGTAACAGTGTAGTAAGCAGTGCGGAACCCAGATTGTAGAGGGTCTAGGAGAGAATAGGTGGTGAGAAAAGGGAGCAAGCGAGAGAATACAAGACTTCAAGAAGTTTAGAGGCAAAAGGCAGGAGGGAAACAGAAGATAGTTAGAAAGACAGGTAGGGTCAATTGGGCTCTTTTTGAGTAATGGTATAACTGTTGCATGTTTGAAGGAGGAGAGAAAGATACCACAGTAGAGGGAGGAGTTAAAAATGTGTATGAGCGTAGGGATTATTGTAGGAGCAAGGGTTTAGACGATGGCAGGGAATAGGGTCAAGAGGGCTGGTGGCAGAGGGAGAAGAGGAGATCAGCAATGACACATCCTCCTCTGCGGAAAAAGATTAAAGGAAGGCAGGAGAAGAGTTAGGAAGAGGTGTAGGATGGGAGGAGGGTACAGAGGGGATGTCGTTACGTATAGATTCCACCTTTTCCTTGAAATAGTCAGCAAAGTCCTGAGGTGTTATGGTGGAAGAATAACAGGCAATAGAGGGTGGTCTGAGTAGACTTGTGCATGTTGATTAGTTAAGAAAAGCAGGTTTTTTTGAGCCTCAGAGAGGGCAGAGTTGAAACAGGATAGCATAAATTTGTAGTGAAGGAAGTCTGCGAGAGTGGGAGATTTCCTCCCCAGGCGTTCAGAGGAATGAGTGCAGGAATGCATCATGCATGTGTGGAAATTTAGCCTGGGTCTGGGGTTAGAAGGGCGAGAATGGCAGAGAGAAAGCAGAGCATTTAGATCAAGAGAGGAGGATAGGGCAACGTTATAGTTCCTGACCAGGTTGTCATGGTCTAGAGCAGAGCTGAGAGAGGATAGGGAGGAGCGTAAAGTGGAATCAAAAGCTGGTAGGTTAAAAGAGCGCAGGTCTCTGCAGAAAGAAGGGGTAGATGGAGGTGGAGAAGGGGAGAAGTGAGAGAAAGAAAATGAGATGAGGTGATGGTCAGAGAGAGGAAAGGGTGAAATGGAGAAATCGGAGAGAGAAAAGTTTTTAGTGAAAACAAGGTCTAGGTATTGGCCAGCCTTGTGGGTTCTGGGTGCAGTCCACTGCTGAAGACCAAAAGAAGAGGTTTGAAAGAGAAAGCAGGAAGTGAGAGGGGTCACCAATATGGTAGTTGAAGTCCCCAAGAAGAAGATCAGGGGAGTCTGAGGAGAGAAACAAAGAGAGCCAGGATTTAAAGTGAGAGAGAAATACAGAAGGGGGTAAGTAGAGGTAGGTGGGTGATAGATGACCACCACGTGGGCAGGGTGGGGAGGGGAGAGAAAATCTGGACAGTGTGAGCCTCAAAGGAGGGAAAACCAAGAGAGGGAGGAATAGGAAGGTTTCGGTAACAGCAGAGCACAGAAGAAATGGAAAGAGGAGGAGGGTGACACGGGATGGGTATGAGGTTAGAGGGGTTGACTCCAGGAGGAGAGGAAGTTTTATGTGGGAGACAAGGACGGGAGCATGTAGAAATAAGGCATGGACCAGGATTGGGAGAGATATCCCCAGAAGCAAGGAGGAGAAGCATTGAAAGAAAGAATGTGTGGGGATGATTTGTAGGGGTGTGTTTTAGTGCAGGGTGTATAGCTGTGTAGTGTCAGAGGGCACAGGTAGGAAAGGAGTTCATGTGAACTGAGAAGTGGCTAAGGAAGGAGAGATGGAGATATATGAATAGAGTTAGAGACATAACGAGGCTGGTAGAAAGAAACGCGTATTTTGAAAAGAAGCGAGGTCAGACCAAATATAAATATTAGCAAAAGTATGGCAGCAATAGTTTAGGACTGAGATGTGCAGTCTGGGATAGATAATACCCTCATTTCCAGAGTAGTTAAAGTCCAGGATTTAGGGCCAGTAGGTGTTGTGTTGTTCACTTGTTCTACTCCCTGTTGAACTCCCTGTTAAACTCCACGCTGTATGCCACTTAAAAAGGGCTTCTTTAAATATGGTCTGCTTTACATGTAGGCTGCTCCCCAAATCCACACACTCCAACTATTAAACTGACAAGAAGACAATATTGTAAAATGTAAATATATGAACAAAAGAGTACTCACTCAGAACTCACAATCAAAATTGCACAAACTATACACTACCTCAAAACTCAAGTTTGTCTCTTTTCTCTCCCAAAAGCACTGACAAATGCTACCTAAAACGACTGCTTAATATAGTGTGGCTAATGTGTGATCTTGCTATGTTATGGACATTCTGCTTCAAATCATAACAAAGTAAAACTTGCGCGGTTTGCCAGTTTAATCGCATTCAGTGTAAGATTTTAATAGACGCAATGTTATAGGCGGGAAAATGTGTGTAGCCAGGTCACCCTTTGCCCCCTGCGACCCCCTCGGGAGCCTCCGTGGGCACAAGTGATGCCGGGTACTGCCGGAGGCCAGCGGCAGACCCGACGGCCATCCCAAGGGTGTGGCCCGTTGCAGGGAGCGGTGCGCTGTCTCCGCGAGCAGGCCGGTTGCCAGGGACGCGATCGGGCCGTTGCTAAGGCCGCGGTCGCGTCTCTAAGGTCCCGGCGGCCGGCGAGGAGAGCGCCGCCATTAATTAGCCATTCGCACATGCGCAGTGATCGCGCATGCGCAGTTAGAGCCCCAGAGGCAGGGAAAGTCACGCGAGGGCCAGAACAGAGTAGGGAAAGGTTGAGGAAGCTCCCTATAGCTCGCGCATGCGCAGGAAAGGCGCGCACGCGGCCCCAATGCCAGGATAGGCTCTATGGGACTACAACTCCCATGGAGCATAGCGAGGGAGGCACCAGGTGCCTCATAGGAGCCAATAGGGCTGCAGGACTGCCCTGGAGGAAAGGATACATTTCGCGGGCTTGCACCACGCTAGTCAGTCAGCGGAGGGACCCTGTGAAGGAAGGAGGTAGGGTACAGGAGAGAGGGACTCCCCTGTATTAGGCCAGCACCCCTTTGGTCCAGGATAGCTCAGCTCCCCAGTAAGGTGAGTGTTGCCAGGGGCAGCCCTTAGGTTAGGGACCCTGCCACTTACATTAGTGGGAGCTGGGAGAAGGAAGTCTGCAGTTATAGAGTTGGAGTCAGGGAGCTGTTAGGGAAGTAGGGTGTAGGGAGCGAGTGCAGCTTCTGCCCCATATAGGTACCTACACTCCAGGTAGACCCCAACTCCCCACTAGTTGGGTGGGTAACTGTTGAGGAAGGTGATAGAGAGTTGGAGCTAGGGAGCTGTGAGGGAAGAAGGGTGCGGGGAGTGAGAGCAGCTCCTGCACCCCATAGGTACCCACACCCCAGGTAGGCCCCAACCCCCCCGCTAGCGTAGTGGGTTAAGTACTGAGGGAGGCCCAAGATAGGGACGCTGCCCTTAGTGTTGTTAGAGTGCTGCCTTGTCAGGGTCACAGCGAGCAGAGCTGTGAGGTCTGATAGGCAGGCACCTTGTTGCGCAGCACGTTGGCTGCAGCCTCCAGTGAGTTACAGCTTGCTGCGGTAGGCGCTGGGACTAGTCAGAGAGTAGTGGGTCTGGAGAAAGGCTATAGCTGTTCTAGTCACCTTGAGGTAGCGCTAGGGGTAGGATGCCTGAAGGGATAGCCTGTTAACGAGGTCAGGAATTCTGGAGAGGATCTGCACTAGGCTAGCCAACAGTAGGTAGACGCCCAAGTACTGCATGGAAGAGTACTCTAGTCCATTCCAGATCACTTACCAAAGGGATTGGGTAGTTGGGGGAGTGGGACAGGTCATTACCCCTGCAGGCCCTAGGAGTTCGCCAAGCCACTACAGGTTGCTGTACTACAGGGACAGGCCCTAGGTTAGGGTTCCTGTCACGTTAGTACCATTTATATAGATAGGGACACAGCGGCTGCTGCTGTTCCTGTGGAAGCGGTTGGACCCACATTGGGGTCCACAGAGACGATTTCAGAGTGGGACCGCCCTAGTGGTCCGCACGTGCAAGGAGTTCGGTTGGAGGATCAGACGGACTCATCACACGTCTGACCCTTTGAGAAGTTTGTTGCTGACCCGAGCACCGGAGTGCTCGGCAGGTATTATACCATCACATGTGCACCAACAGGCCTAGAGGTTCTTAGTGACTGCGCAGTCACCCATTGACTATCTCTGTAGGAGTACGGGACATTGGGTGGGGTTCTTGGGACACTGGGTGGGATCACCTAGTGTTTGGGAATCGTCCTGCGAGACGTCACTGTTAGTGTCTCACCGTGAGAGAGACACCGGTTATCATTATTATTCGTTAGTAAAGTCCTTAGTTATATAATCACTGTGTGTGTGGTTTCTGATTGGGTTCCTATGTAGGGTCATTCTACACTTCCATAGAATCCTACACAGGTGGAGGCGCTGAAAGAAGATTCGTTCCAGAGGATTCACCCCAGGCTCTCATTAGCGGAGGCTCAGACCTCCTGTGAGCCTGCAGGTATACGCACCACACCAGTAACACCGCATGTTCTACTCACCCACACTATATATGAGATTGGGTGGGGTGGAATACCCGTTACATGTGTATAGAATATGGTGAGTTAGCAAAATGTATTCTGCTATTTATTGCCTAGTCAAATCGCATGATTTGATATGGAAAAACTAATAGGCTTATTGTTTCTCAATTCAAACCAATTTAAGAAATGTTAAAAAAAAAATATGTAGACATTAATTTTCTTTACACATTTGACTCAAAATTAAATTTTTGTGCAATAAAATAAATATTTGCTTAATTACAGTGTACTGTGATCAAAAGTTATGTTTTTATGTAAAATCTCTACATCTAGAGTGAAAGTCTTGCATATCTATTACTTAGTAAAATATTGTGCAATTTGGTTTCTAACTATCTGGGAATTCTTGTATTTTATGCCAATGTAAAAATGTTAAATTATAATTGTAATTCATTTCTAATAATTTACATACAGTTGTTTGTCATTTTGCCCATTGAATACCAAAATAGCATGCTTGCATCAAAATGTATTAGCTACAAAAGGACAAAAAATATTTAATTAAATTCAAACTAATCTTCCCTTTGTTTCTATATTTCTAAAATTCACTGTCTTCAAATTATTATTTGGATTGTATTTGTGTAAATGCTACATTTACACAAGACATTGAATATCTGAGTTGTTTCATGCTTGAACAGCACTCTCAATAACAGCACAGAGAAATTAGTTATTCATCTTTGCTGTTTTCTCTGTTCATATATTATTAGCCATTTTATTGGTCAGGATATTTCATGATATCACATTGTCATGGGCTAAAGTTTTCTTTTTTACATGTTACTTGTATTTGTAGTATTTGTGTAGAGCCATGGCAGTGTAAATAGCATACAAGTCATTATTCTAAATGTAACCAAAGACAAAGAGCAAACCACTAATATTTCATGAACCAAATTAATACTGATATTGTCGAAGCAAATCCTCAATACACAAATATCAATATGGGACAGTTCAGGGATAGGGTTCTGGTTTTCCCCAAATGATAAACGATCAATAAACACCTATGATAATGTAAATGGAGGACAATGCAGTTATCAATATCCGTCAATGCAAGAAAAACAGCATTGTTTGGGGGTCTCTATCTCTCTATAAATGCTTATGACTCAGCATTAGTTTGCTGGACTTCTAGAGCATGATATGAGTCACTGCAGCTACTGTACACAACCAGTGATGCTGATGGAAGTATGTGGAACACCGCACTAGTGCTTCCCCTTCTTGTCTACTTGTTATTGTACAGACCAAGTTGTCACTTGCCTCTCCTACCTTATTCTTGTTTAAATCCACTTGTCCTCTTTTCATATACTGTATCCTCAGCTTTTCTATATCCCTCTTCTGAACCTTGGATAACCTTGATGTATCGTGGTGTTGGTTTTGGGGGTCCACAAGAAGATGTAGTCTAAGGGGAGCATACTCAGGAACAAGTATTACAGCTGAACCCCGTTATAACACGGTGCTCGAGGTCCACATAATGCGACCACTTTATAAGCGGGATAGCGTTATAACCAGGATCGCGTTATAACCGGTATCACGAAATGGCTGCTGCGCGAGGACTTACCCGTCATCTGCAGCTCTCTCTTCTCTGCAGCTCTCTCCTCTCTCCCTGTGTCCACGTGCGCGGTGCACATTTCCAAGGTTTTTTTTTTATAACATTCAGGGCCTTATTCAGAAAGCCTCGATAAGGCCCTTATCGAGCACTTATCGACCAAAATGGCTACTCGTATTCAGCCTCGATAAGTGCTCGATAACTGCCTGTATCGACGCAAAATTTTATCGCTATCAGAAATTTGCCGACTGAGCAGCGATCAGCCCCTTATCGACCATTTTCGGATGGTTGATAAACTCGCGTGATTCAGAGACCCGCGAGTCGGCTGTCACGGCATATCGCAGCCCATCGCAGCCCTAAAAGGCGGTCTTCTCCTCAAATCTAATTCACCACAAATTATTTGGTAAATTGGTGGGGAGATGGCCTCGATGAGCAGCGATGTGTCGGGACTTAGAAAAAATCAGGCCCCTTTCCTGCCTCGGATTGATGCCGGGGGTCTCCGGAGCTGATAGCTATTAATAGCAGCTCCGGACCCCCCCGGCATGCATCCGAGGCAGGAAACATGCATGTACAGCAACTTCATTACCTTAGCGGCTAACCACTAAGGCAATGAAGTGGTTAAATACCCGTGCCAAGCTTACTGTAAGAAACATACAATACAGTGGCTAGCGTGGGTGGGTGAAGGGGGAATTTGGCCCTTAGTGGCTGTTTAGGCATTGCGGGGGGGTTGCAGGGGGAGTTAACCCCTTCATTACCTTAGCGGTTAATACATTTTAAATTCCCTGGCGATTTTTTTTATCAACCCTCTCTGAATTCCCTCAATGCTTTATTGCTATTGGACACACACATACCTCCCCCTACACTAATAAAAGTGGACCCATCCTGATGAAGCAGGAAGAGAGCTGCAGGTGCTGTGCAGGCATAGCTGCAGAGTCCTCGTGCTGCGGCAATTTTGCTAAAAAAAACAAAAAAACTTGGGGATGTTTTTTAAATCGGGAGTCACGCTCAAACCGCTTTATAAGCGAATCCGTGTTGTAGTGGATCACGCTATAATGGGGTTGAGCTGTATTATACTTTTTGACTTGCTTAAGGCTGATTTCTAAATGTTATCCCTTATCCCAGTAACCCCTAGTTATTACCCATGTATTACTGAGCCACTGTGAAGGTCTCAGGGTCCAAATAAGGGGCCATGGTTCTGTGCCAAACACCGATTTCAGTTCTTTAGATGGTGATGCAAGCCTATCTTGACATCTATAGAATTTAATTGCAATAACTAATTGCATACTGCACCGACACACTTTATTCGAGCAAATACCCAGTATGTACCTGGCAGATACCTGGAATGCGCCGCTCCTCACCTCTGACAAGCCCCGTTGCGTTTGCCTTCCCAGCCTGGGTTCATGCCTGGCTGACGGGCGGCTGATCTGTTAAATAATAATGATTAGGATTTAATAGGCTGCAATGCTTCGCGTGTCTACCAGATGGCATAAATTCATGAATTGTAATGCAGTATATATATATATACTGTGCAGTATTGCAGCCAGCGGGAATAAAATGCTTCAATCCCTGTCTGGAAAATACCTCAATGCACTCGGGCAGAAAACAGTCACAAACCTCAATACACCCGGGTATACCCGAATTCGTGGGACTAGCCGAGCTCGAATAAAGTGTGTCGCCAGTGTACATGTGATGGGATGAGGCACAGTGTAATTATCTGTGTAAGGCCCTTATTCAATAATGTCAATTGCATCACAATCGTTAGAAAATTACTGTACCATCGACTTCAATGGCATATTTCAGCCAATAATGGTGCGATCAGCCACATTGGACCTAATTGAAAAAATTGGGTACGAAAATAAAATGCTGATCACTACTCAATATATATTAGAATAATTAGTAGTTCTCCCAGAATGCAGCAGGAGTGGGAGTAATGTGCATGCACCAAACCAATTTGAAACCAACTGGAAATTATGCCAGTGTGTGCACTAAGTATAATAATATTAAGCCTCAGCTTAAGGGCGCTCAAAACAAAAAAGTGTAATAAATATAAATAAATCACAGTAATAATAGTCAGTATCACATATACAAATAAATGATTAAAACCATAGAGTTAAAAGAGCCCAGTTCAGTTCAGAGGGTGCTGCTTGTTGCAAATGTTGGAAACAACCCAACATTCCACAGGGGTACAAAAATAAAAAAAAACAAGAACAGAACGCATACCTCATGGTGTAGCATGTAAATTTTACTTGGCAAGAAAAGATAAAAATGCACTTACAGAACGTCAGTGCATTAAGAGCACTTCTGTGGTCTTATTGTTCAGGATTGACTGCAAGGCTCCCCTTCCTTCCACTGACGTGTCCGTCAGGTTTGTAGTGCTGGTGTCACGGTTGTGCTCGCCACAAACCAGGGTCGGACCGCATGGCTGAGGTGGGTTTATATAAGCACCGACCTTAGACCGCGCAGGCTGATCCGGAATGCGAAATCCATAGTCAAACGAGCCAGGGTCGGGACTGGAGAGAGCAGAGTAGTCAGTGGACGAGCCAGGGTCAGGATAGGAGACATCAGGGTAAACGTTATCCAAGAGGAGTTTCGGCAACAGGAAGTTAACTAGGTCCTGCTTCAGCGTAATAGCTGCAGGGCGGAAGCGGGTTCTGCGCGAGTGGCGACCATGGCCCATGGTACCGGTCTCAGGAAGGAGAAGGCAGACCGGAGTGGGCACACCACCAGGCAGCACTAGTAAACCAATGCTTCAGCGCAGGAGTCCGGAATGGGCTTGTGCGAGGAGCTAGAGCTACAGACCTCAGGACTCAATAGACAGGCCTCTGCTCTTGGAAGGGCAGCAGGCCTCAGGGAACAGGGAGCGGAAGTAAACGCTGGAGAAGCTCTGCTTCAGCACAGGAACCAGGACACGGCCTCTGCAATGGGGAGGGAGCAGCAGGCCACAGGAACCAGTAGACAGGCTTCTGCTATGGGAAGGTCAGCAGGCCTCAGGGAACAAGGAGCCGAAGTAAATGCTGGAGATCCACCGCTTCAGCACAGGAACCAGGACACGGCCTCTGCAATGGAGAGAGAGCAGCAGGCCCCAGGAACCAGGAAACACAGGCCTCAGCGAAGTAGCAGCAGGCCTGGAGAAAACTGGAACAAGTACAACGAACTAGAACAGAAACAGGGATAAGTAACGAGAGATAACAAGCCAGGGGCTTGTGGCAGAACACAGGTGACATCCAGGAAGGATTATGCTCGGCAGAGAGGGATTGTGGGAATGCAATATTTCAAGGCCAGCGGGCCAATCCCCGGAGGAGGGTGTGAGGGCACTGCTCCAATGACTGAGTACAAGGCTAGGTTGCAGTGATAGCCCACACAACTGCTGTTAATAGCAAAGAGGGAATTAGAGAGAACAACAGCACCCTGCAAGGCTACGAGAAAAGCCAGGAGTGGATTCCTGACAGCTGGGACCAGCTCCTCCAAGTCCTAGGTCCTTCTGCACCATGTGGGGATCACGTCGCTGCGTCACTCCGTTCCTCCGTCGTGACGTCACCTAGGACTTGGATGAGTTCATTATGACCACTGCTCCTCCCTTGTCCGCAGGTTTGATTGTTATGTTGTGGTTGGCCTTTAGAGTTCCTATGGCTCTCCTCCCAATCAGTGTCAGATTATACGTTTGTTTCCTTACTTTGTCCAGGATGGTGGATTTTGCTCTGTGTCTAAAGCTTTCGATGTACCGGTCCAGTTTAGGGTTGCGTCCAGTTTGTGGGATCCAGTTGGATTTTTGCTTCTTCCTGCTCATGTGCAGCGGCTCTCCTTCTGCAGGGTTTGCGCACTCTTGGTCATGTCTGTCATGGAAGAACTCCTTAAGACGCAGTCTTCTGAAGAACTCTTCCAGGTCACTGCACAGCTCACAGCTCAATCTTGTCCATGGGCTTGGTAGTGCAGAATGCGAGACCCTTTGATAATACCAAGGACTCTGCTTGATTTGGTGTGTAGTCTGAGATGTTAACAGTGCAGTCCTGCATTAGGACGATACTTTAATACCCATACCACTATTAAAGTATTGTCCTAATTAGAACACAGGTGACCATGAAGGTCTGCCTTTATATCTGATTAGACACTTCTATTTCACTGTTTAGCTAGCTCCTTGACACATCCATCAGTGTCCTACATGGCACTATATATGATATCTCATATCAACCTTGTGTACTATCACATTAGAAGCATTACCTGAGCATTCATGCCACTATCTCTCTACATTTAGCTATATATCACTATGTAGCGCTACCATTCAGGTTTTAATTAGCTATTGTTTTTTATTTTTGTCAATAAAATGTTATTATTTTTGATACTATAATATAGGTGAGTGCAACGATAGGGATTCTTTTTCTGTCTATACCTATAACCACTGATTCGCCAAGAGATTCGAGCCAAATCCATGATCAAACGTACCTGTTTAATGGGAACCATGGCGACCGTCATGGTTAAATAGCCGATTGAAGTAGTGACCCACCCACCCCGAAGACGTTCTGAGTATAGAATGAAACGCGCGTCGGGTGATGATGTCAGTAGCATGTCACTAGCGCGACTGAGACAAAAGTCTCAGTCATAGACAATTGTGTCGAGATAAATATTGTCTATTGAATAATTTTCACTTAGTAAGATAAACTACTGTAAGATGTAGGCTAATCTGGGCAATCACTAGTTTCAGTTAGAATTTAGGATCAACTATGTGGATATCGAACTATGTTCTCAGTCATTAGACAACTGCACTAAGTAGAGCATTATCTCTTTGCGTTTGCATTATATCCAGCTAAACTATGATGTGGGCCAATCTGGGCAACCACTAGTATTAGTCAGGATTGAAGTATAGTAGTGGAAAGGACCTTATTTTACATCTTTCTACTGCTACATTGCAATAGCAGCAGGGGATTGACACAGCAACCACTAAGGCAAGAATATATCTCTTAGGAGTGGGAAGTGATTACCACACAGGGTCCGGTGATATTAAACCCTCTCCCGTCCTCCTGTCCATAGTGCTGAACAACCGCATTTTGATTACCAGCCTGCTACTAGATAGTTACCAGTCCTCTCCATCAAAGCAAGGGTCGTATAGACATGAGAGACAACACCGTCTAACAGTACTTTTAGGCTAAGTTGGGTGCTATGAACCTACAGTATGTTTTGCATCTGCTTCCCATTTATCCTTTGATTCTAATATTGTATATTTTTAAACAAATAATACTTCACAACTGAGTAAGAGAAAATCCTTCCAGCTATATATTAACATGAGGATTGTAACACAATGCTCACCATTGGGGCATTCATTATTAACCCCTTCATGGAGAGTAGCATATATTAACTAAGCACACAGGTGTTGTTTGAGGTTTTGAAATTGACATTTGTGTTTCTTTCTTTATAAAATAAAATCTATTTATTTTCAATCAGTAGAGGAGTGTGCATCGATAAGGTTTCTTTCTCTTTCGTGTTTTGCATATGTACCTTTCCCAGATAGCACCCCTCTAGTAAGTAATTAAAAGGCAGAGCAGGGACCTCTTTTCTGTTTTGGACACATTTAAAACCTAGGTTCTTTCTTGACCCTAGCCCGCTCTATACTATATCATGGCAGGATTCTTGACCACTAAAATTGATTTCACAAACAGGCAATTGGAAGCAGAACAATTGTTTTTTTTTGATCAGGCTGAAGGAGTATCAATCCCATCAGCAGACATTAAGACGTATTTCTCTAATCTGGAAAAAAAGGTTTAAAAAGGAGACAAGACATGGTGGGAAAACTCCAGTCTACGCAATTACGTAAAAAATGACCTCATACCAAGGGGGTTACGTATTAATACTTTCCCAGCCTTTTGTGTACAAGATGAGGTGTTCACCAAAAAATGGGAACATATACTCTCAAGTTACTCAAAGGATTTAATGTTACTTCTTCCAAATTGGAAGAAGCAACTATTGAGTTGGACTGATTTTTTAGACTAAGAATCAAAATTAAAGAAAAATATAGAAATATTTACAAAAGAAATTAAACACAAAAAAATTCATGAGAGATGTAAATGACTATAAGACAGGGAAAATCTACAAGACCAATAAACCAACACGTAAACAATATCACAATTCCTCCACGGAATGGGAAAAATCCGACACTGATGAGAATAGTCACCATAATCCTGCTTGCGTGGATAACTTTCACGATAATCGCTCTTTTTTAGAGATGCAGAGGGTAGGGCGAGGGGGAGGCCACAGGGGATGAGACGCAAGACCAGAGGAGGCAAGGGAAAGGCTAAGAGATTGAGAGATATGGGGATACAGAGCCAGAGGGAGGAGGGGGAACCACCGCTAGTCACTAGATGTGAACAGAATGACCTGCACGTGGTCAACCTCACATCCACTGCCCTGACACCTGAGCAGGAAATAGTCCTAAAAAAGGAGTATCCTTCACCCCATCTTGTAATCTAAATCTCTTTGAATGGATCAATGATATACAGTAGATCTATTTGGCCGTAAATTAGCATTGCATAAACTTTATAAAAGAAGCCTTTAATATTCCATCTGACTTCATGGCCTCAGCCGACGATATAGACTAAGAAAATCTCAGAAATCTTGTGTCCCTTGTTGATGACAGTAATAGAGAACCAGGACAAGCTCTGTTTACCTCCCTTAAGCCTAAAAGTCACTTCACATGGCCATTTAACTCAAATACCAATATAGAGATGCTCCTCAGGTTGGTAACCAAGGATTTAGAACATCTACAACACAGAGGAGGCCAGGAGAGCAAGACCCCCTCTAAGAGGAGAGCTCTAAAAGAGTTCATTGATCTGAAGGGGATCTTTATAAAACCCTTGGACAAGGGAGGAAATATTGTTCTGATGGATGAAGACCAATACTGTGAAGAAAATGTAAGACTTTAAATGACTGTAGCTGTTATGATGTCCAACAAAAAGATCTGACAATTGCTTTTTTCAAAATCCTTCAGTCAACTTGAAAAATGGATTATTGAAAAAGGTCATTTCAGAGCAGGGCCCGGGTTGACCAATAGTAATGGGTATTGACTCGCTTAGCGAACATGCTAGCACATACTTTGATAAAATATTAAGACCTTTCGTGACCAGTATACTATCACATACAGAGGATACAACTGATGTACTTAGGAAGATCGACGGGGTACAAGTGTCAGCTGACACGTTTCTAGTATCTCTGGATGTAGAATCCCTGTATACAAGCATACAGCACCCAGTGGGATTAGCGGCAGTAACCCATTTTCTTCGAGCCATGAGTGTATAACACTATGATTATAACCTGTTCACAGTAGAGCTCATAGAATTTGTATTATCACACAACTTCTTCCTGTTCAAGAGGAAGTATTATCGCCAACTGCAGTGGATTGCCATGGGCACAACCTGTGCACCGACATATGCTAACATCTATTTGGGGTGGTGGGAGGAAACAAAGGTCTTCATCACAGACATGCATGAACACTTTCTGTGTAGAGCAGGGATTGGAGATAGAGTCAAAGAAGAAGGAACCAGAAGGACATAGTCGCAGACCTTGTCTTGCGGGGAGCCCCACTGCTGACAGCACCAGCAGTTGGGGGAGAGGGGACAAGTGAGAGGTCCCCCCAGCCAGGCAATTGGATTCATCCAACACCAGTTCCAAGGAGGAGGATAGCACTGACACGAGGAAGTCTAGCTTTTATCTTGCCAACCAGATCACCACCGCATTTTATGCCCTGGGGTGTGCAGCAACACCAGAGCTCCAGCTGGCAGTCCTGCAGTTTCTGGCGCCCAGGCAACCACATCTGCTTGAGCTTCAACCCCTACATCCAGCACTCCTACAGCAGCTTTTCCTGCTTTAATGAGGAAAAGGACGACATTGATGGGTTCCTGTGCCCTAGTGCATTATGCACCAACTGCCAGAGGAGGACTGGGTAAAGTTTTTGGCTCCCCAGCCTAGCAGAAAGGCAGCAGTCACCCACTGAGAACTGGAGTCGGAGGATGCCCTGAATGTCACCATTGTAAAGGAACTTCTGCTGTCCAAGTATGAGGTCACACTGCAGATGTACCTGGTGCAGTTTGTGCTCTAGACAAGGCACCCCATGGCTCCCATGCTTCCTGGTTAGCCCACCACACAAAATGATGGGTAGCTGGATGTGAAGTGAGCTATTTTCAGAGATTTTTAGACCTGATCATTGAAGGAGCAATTTTTGCTAATTGCATCTCTGATGTCAGTGATCAGTGATCACTTTGATCTTTTAATGCAGTATCACTGCTTCTTTTGTGTTTTATTCATTTTATAATATTACATTCACATTGAATGTCACATTGTTTGTATACAAAGTATAATAACAGTTTTTTGCACTGTTCAATTCACTTATTTTAAGTTGATTGTCACTTATTCACATATTTTCTAATTTATTAAGTAAATGTAGTGAGGAACGCAACTTGTAACATTTATTATTCCACACATGTAAGCATGTCACATACATTATTTATCCAAGTACTCCTCACCTATACGTGTGAGTGTACTACAAATAGGACACTAATGTTTGTTCTGATGTTCAAAGTTATGTATAAAGTGACATGAACTGTATATATGTGCTTGATATCTAATGTATTATAAATGGACTGTATTGTCACTTACAATGTACCAGGTCTCACGGCATCTTCTGAGTCCACGAGGCCAGGTAGTCCCACTACCTGTGAGGTATCTATCACGGAGCTGACCTGCTGCTCCATAAGGGTTAAATGCAACGGGACAGGTGGTTCCGCTTCAGTCTTCTGCACACGGGGTGTATGGTCTGCAACCTACTTTTTTACTTTGCAATTGCTGTTGGAACTTTTTCAGCATGTACAGTACACGGATTCTACAGCATTCCCAAGGTAATTTAGGTGCTCTAGTATGCGCCCACAAATCCGCTACTTCTCAGCGATACTGGTCCTGGAACACAGAAACCCTAAGATTTTGGAGTGGTTATCTACCACTACATTTATTAAGATTTCTAGCTCCTCGGCTGTAAATTTGTGACTTCGTATTCTGTTAGCATCAGCAGCAGGAGCAGCCCCAGCAGTAGAGGTTGAAGCCTGCTCATCCATCTCAACAATAGAGTTTCTAATGTGTACTTATTTTAAATTAAAATTCCCAATTTTGGGAATGACACGTTATTAGTGCAAAAACAATGGACTTCTGTGGATCTACCCCTTTATGTGGCTTCATGTGACTTTTTGATGTATCATTTACAAAAGTTATCTTCTGGCCACACTAAGCAGTTGCAATTCATAGGTATGAGGGAGCTTGGGGAAACAGAACAAATGTATTGAATGTATTAAACCAGCAATGCAAAGCAGTTTATGATATGTAGTCAAATAATAATAAAAGAACCCTGAAATTAATTAACATAAAAACACAGCTGTCATATTTGTTTAAGTAGAAATAATATCATGGCAGTCTGGGTGAAGTGAATGCATATGAAAATCATTTAAAGTCTAAAATGAAAACAAGGCCGTGATCCATCCAGATGCTTGGCTGAAAACTCTCCTACCATAGCAAAACAAAAGTATTTCTCATCCTATTAAACTATGTTTAATGATGTGGAAAAGACTTCTGGAAGTCATAGACAGAAATAAATGAAACAATTGATAGCGGTATGTATCTGCCTACATATAATAAAAATATGTACGCCTACCCTCTCTGCGTGTCACTTTCATTCAAGGAAATTGTGTTTAGCTAAGATGTCCAACAAAATCCAAGGACAATTGTGAGGACAAAGGAACTGATTGTTGGAGGAGACACTGACACCGACTGTTCTCTATCCTCCTCACTCTTTCTGCTCCTGTTAATCCCAACCCCTTGTTAAAAAATCCATCTGCTGCCCCTCCTCCTTTTCTAGCATTTCTCTTTGGACTGGCTCACTTTAGTTACATTTGTGAGTCAAAGCAAAGCAGAGCCATGAGTGCCTTAAGCAAGGACACAATGGAGAAGTAAATGAAATACATTTATTTATTCATTGTGGAATGACATTTGTACAAAAAGTCAAACAAGATTACATACAGTATACTAATAGAAAACATAATAACAGGCCCGCTGACTGCTTTCCCGGAGTCCAAGACTACATTTTTGACTGGGGTTGTTGAACGGTGGAGGGGGGAAAGGTAGAGTGGGAAGTGAGTGGGTACTCATGCTATTGAGCAGGGGGAGGATGGTCAACTTGTACATCTGAGGGCAGCAACATGGCCTCAGCTGCTGGTAATCATGGAAATTGGGCTCAACGTCTGATCCACAGGGCTCAATTGTCTGGATCAGTCATCCAGGCATCCTCATACGCTGTTTCCAGGACACTTGTTCCCACTCTATCTCCTCTATCGGTGGTACTGTATAAGAAGATTGCTATACACAGGAGCTCTTATTCTACAAGGAAGAATATGAGTTTATAGTCATGGAACATCCAGCTGTTTTCTCTGTCAACTATTTTTCTTCACTCGGAAGGCATAAATATGTCTGTGCTGCTTGTTCATTGGGTGACCTTCTTTTATCCTTTGGGTCGTTCTACTACTTCAGCAGGATTAAAGACTCATTACAACTACTGTACCTTTCTATTTTGAAAGGCATGTGCCATCAAATATAAAATGAATAAACTGCAGGATTCTGACTTCTGGTATGCTATATCTTTGTCCATGTACAGTAGATGTGTTCTGTTTCATATATTGGGAAACAAATTTCCAGAGAGCAGTTCTTATTCTTGTGTCAGTGCTGTCTCAATAGGAGTAAAGTTGCCGTTTAACTTTGAGGCACTTTCACCCCCATGATCAAGTTGAGTGCATTTCCTAATCAAAGGGTTTTTCAAGAAAAGGCAAGACAAGAAAGAGCGCAGAGAAAGGCTAATGTAAATATAATTGAATTTATATAGGAATAAAAGGCAATATAGTAACTTACTTGTACAATATATATCAGTATCTTTGTAGCGCTCAAATTGCAGGGTTATAAGAGCCTTCTCTTTTTCATATATTGTTATTTAATAAACAAATAAAGTAGATAAGATAAGGCACCACACAAAATGTACTAATAACTACATACCTTCAAATAAATACTACCGTAATATAATCAAAATGAGCTGCACCTAGAGGGTATAAACCACTCAAAAGTCAGCCAAAAAACAAATCCCCAAAGATCATACGGCAGCTAAAATATGGAACAAAAAATCCACTTTAAATGAATTATTACAAATAGTTAAAGATGTGTAGGCGTTTATGGGGCATGATATAGGCTTAATAATGATGCAATGTTGAATTTTAGGGAATTTGGATATGTGGCTCTTGTGTCATTTTGTTTTTATCTCAATAACAATACAGTAAATGATAAAAAAAAAATGTATTACTTTTTGTACTGGGTGAGCCTACCATAACACGTGGAACAAAATAATTGTTACTTAAAACTCTTACTGAATTCTCTGGCACACAGTAAATAATTTTGAAAATTTACCTTATTTGTACAACTGAAAATTTCACTGAAGCAGAACTCCTTACTGGTAAATAACTGTGTACAGTAAGTATTACATTTGCAACACTCTGAGAGCAGAACCATGACCCAGACCAAAGTATGACTGTAACTTTTTGTTGTCAGGAACTCGTTGTTCTTTAAACCCTTTCCTGGACAGGACTTACTCATGTTAAACTGATGACTGGTGACACTGGTAACGTATCTGGATTAGTATCTATGTAGAGCTGGTGTCTACTCTCTTGTTATTTTCAATATGTGTGACCTTCCTTGTTTACAACGATTCTATAAGTACTTTTCCATGCAGTTATTGGGATACCTGTAATGCAGGTGGCTTGTGACAATTATCTAAATCACCAATCCTAGTGTGAGTACAGTACTGATATAGGCCAAAGATCCCCCTGAGATGGATGGATGAATGGATTCCTCGATGCAACGCCTAGAATGGTCCCCTCAGGTCAAAGGAATGGTTTCCACACTGTATTATCCAGTAGAATGAATTAACCCCATGTCTACATTCATAGGATTCTGGTTTGTTGTGACTACAGTATGTCAGGAAAAAAAGGAGTCCTCCGGCGCGTGGTTATACTCGTGGTTCCCGATGGGTTAAATCTAAATATGGAAGTTGGTGCATTTATCTAAATTGAAGCTACTCATCTCAGAATCTTTCTGCATGTTTAACTATTTTTTATGCAACACTGTCCAAGTTTCTATGTTCATATATCTTACTGTTGCGGCTAAGCTTATTCTAAAGCTTAACCGCAATTGTTCGGGGCTTTTTTTTTCAGCCTTTTTTTCAGGCTTTCGCGTCCTCGCGCCGGCTGTTTCTCCATTCAGCGCTAATGGCGCTGAACAATGGAAGCGCCTGCGGCGCCGAAAAAAAAAAAAGCCCGCGTCTGCACGCGGTTTAAAAATACCCGCGGAGAAAGCCGCATGAGACTAAAGGCGGCCGCCACTGTATATCCATCTCTGCTGGCCAAATTATGGCATTTTTTACACTTTTAAACAGAGCTATTTTAACTAATTTTTACAGGAATCAATTTTAAGGGTTGATACTATTTATCATTTTAGAAGCACCAAGATTAAGCCGTAAGAGATTGATATAAGGGGTTTGTAATGCCCTATATGGTGTGCTCATCTATTGTTCCACAGTTGCAAGTAATTATATTCAATCAAGACTGTTATATATGTTGATGTTACCCTGCTAAGATGATGTCACTGAGGAGGCCAAAGGCGGAACTTGTTTGACAGAATTTGGACATTCCAGGCCACAGTAGCTGGAAGGAGAAAGCTCTACCCGGCTTTAGGATTGAACTACTGCCGATGCGCATGTGCAGGAGCAGAGCTGAAGCAGGAGGTCAGTGAAGGGAGCAACCAGGGCTGTGCACGAGCCCAGGCGAATCCCCCGATGATGCCGACAGCTGACGTCACTTCCTACGCTGAGACAGACGCCGCACCGACACCTTGAGATACAAGGGAGAGACTTGTGGAGTCCAGAGTGAAAACCCTTTCAATGCCATATGCCTATGGTCATTTGTGAGTGAGCATTCTCTTTTAAATCTTATTTCTTCATTAAACGTTTTTACACTATATCCTTCTCCTTTATGTTTTGAGGCACATTTAAGAAGAATCTCCTTCTGAAGGATCTGCAGTTTACTGTATGTAAGTGTTCTTCTGTCTAGTACCAATCAACATTAGGCTGCATATTAAATCCCTTTTAACCACGTCTTTTCTGTGGTTTGTTGTTTTAATTTTCTCTCTACATGTCTTGGGAACCATGAGTATAACCACGTGCTGGAGGACTCCTTTTTTTCTTGATTGACATTGTATGGGGGACTTTGAATCACCTCTATGAACTCTGGCAGTGGGACTTCTCTGTGTATTTATTGAATATCTGCATTTGAATCAACACACGGTTGGCGCTACTATATCCTTTTCTTTGCCCTACATTATGCCAGGACCCTATGGTCAGTCAAATCATGCAGATCTACTGGTGCATGCACTCTATATACCTATGCCTGCATACATGACTATCCACTATCCCTATTAATGTGCCTAACTATTTTATGTCTGAATCTACTAGAGTATAAATAAAAAATTTTTTTATTTTAAATCATATGTACTTTGAGGTATTTCTATTCTTCTATACGCACTTTCTCACTAGATACTTCCTCCATTAATTACTATTATATTTCCTATAATACCTTTAAGTGCATGTCTATGATAATAAAACTATAAAGAGTTAAAGATTCCAACATTTACCATGTTTTGTGCTAATATAGGTTATTTATTTTTATTTGTGTCTTCTCTTTAAACCAGTTTATATATTTTAATAGAAAAAATGGCAACAGTAGCTGCCTAATTCAGGGCTCTAGAGTGTGCAAATAACATCCATCAAAATGTAATGTATAATAGGATGTAAAAAAGTGTGATAGATAAAACAATGATTGTCTTCTTTAATTGTGGATCCGGATTTTTTGTATATATACAGTTTCAATTAAGCAAAGTAATTTTTGCTACTATTTGCAGGGTATGCTGTATAATGAAAGCGCTGGGGATGTCAGAGATACCCACGTGAGTGGGAACTCACACCCCCTTGAACCGCTAACAGTAATAAGTCCCTGGAGCTAGACTGGAAAGATAATATGTATACATAAAAATGTCCATCAAGGTGGTAGATTTTGAATTACTCACGACCTCCTGGAAGGTAATCTGAACTGGCGTGTTCACAGCCCCATAGCGATGCAGGAAGTGGTATCCCAAGGAGGAGTGATGAGGCGATACACTGCGTTCCAAAAATGGACAAAACTGACGGATGCTGGTTCGCTAAAAATAACTTTATTGGGACTTTATTAATGCATCGCCTCATCACTCCCCCTTGGGATACCACTTCCTATATATTTTAGTAAGTATATAGAGAGAACATTAAGGTACACAACCCCCTCAATTAACCAGTGCTGCCGGGCATAAATCCACCTGAATAATTGTTTGCTGCTTTGTCCGGATGAACCGAGGAGTAAAGGATCTGGATAATGAATAACCCCTAGTTGGGATGTGGTCTGGCGGCGACTGTGAAGGGTTGTCTGGGGGAAGTCCTAAAACCCACCCAGACCCCATACATGAGTCCCGCTGCTATATGACCATAACACCTGGGGAAGCTCCAACATTGAAATAATAAATGAGATTACTCACTGATGTCTTCAAAATTCGTCCGGTTTTTTCTTTTTCTTTATCTTTGTCTTTGCGTGTTCCTGGCTGTGTAGAGATACAGGCAAGGTATCCTCACTGGGGAGGAAGGAAAACAGCGGGCACGGCCGCGCAACAAATTGGCAAAGGCTGGACTGTGCTAGAAAAAACTTTATTAAGGCATGGATGTTTAAAAAAGAGAGAAGGGATAGCACCCCCCACAACTCTTACGCGTTTCACCCACTCGGGGCTTTTTCAAAGAGTGACCAAAAAGTGAAGGTGTGTATCTTTGTTCCCTTTGTGTCCCGTGTCCATATTCAGATTCATGGTCGCTGGAGTGTTTGTATTGATTGGAAACTTTATTTCTAGAAAAGGAAACTCCATGAGAGCGATAATCGCTATCTGAGGCATCTGAGAAACTGGATTGTTCACCTGATTTCTTTTTTAATACCACCATGGAATCGGTCAGAAACTTTGAACAGTGGCAGTCTCAACGCAATCAACTCCAGGGAGCTATGCAGCAGTTTAACCAGTGATACCTCTATTCAGTAATTTCCACCTTTCTACTACCTTGCCCAGAATGCAAAACCTTCCTTTTCTCTTACATCTGCATTCTGTCTGTAGCTGAGGTTTTTACCAGCTCCAATGAGCATGTGTTAAACATCTGAGACAAAATTCTGATAGCTGTTATGATTAGTAAACTAACCATCATAAACAAACCAAGATAGACTGGCCAAAACTGCATGGTGTTAGGCCAGTTGTATTCACTCTTTGAAAAAGCCCTGAGTGGGTGAAACGCGTAAGAGTTGCGGGGGGTGCTATCCCTTCTCTCTTTGTTAAATATCCATGCCTTAATAAAGTTTTTTCTAGCACAGTCCAGCCTTTGCCAATTTGTTGCGCTGCCGTGCCCGCTGTTTTCCTTCCTCCCCGGTGAGGATACCTTGCCTATTTTAGTAAGTAACTGTTCATCTTTCTTTGAACTTATCTATTATGTATTTCTCTATTTATTTATTACTTCTCTTATCGTCCTACCTGGCTATTCTTTTATATGTTATTTATGTAATTCCTACTCTGTCTACGTATGTTTCTCACTAAAGGTATATTAAGGTATATAAAGGTAACTTTACTCTACTGTATCTCAATATATATTTTTTTCTATCTACAGTATATGTATGAATATGTTTATACTCTTTCTCTACTGTATATGTATTCTACTATCTATAGTTATACATTTATCCTCTATCTATGTATATGTTTTTTTTATATATTTATATAGAGTGGCTGTCTGGCACACGTTTACTCTGTATGTAAAGAAAGATCAACTGTCAGTGCTCACGAATAGAAGGGATTGTCCTGAAGGGTCCCAAAGGAGTCTTATGAAGAAAGCAGTAATCCAGGCACACGGTCTTCTGTATAGAAAATTTATTCCATAATGAAACCAAAGTTTCGACTGCCACACAGTCTTTATCAAGGTGAAGGCTGACACATATCTGTAAAACACACATATATATACCCTCTTTACTCACCCATTGTGAATCACTACAGCTGACAAACGGCGCAAAACCGGAATCAGCCGTGACGTCACAGTCA
Source organism: Ascaphus truei (assembly GCA_036426205.1). Taxonomy (NCBI): domain Eukaryota; kingdom Metazoa; phylum Chordata; class Amphibia; order Anura; family Ascaphidae; genus Ascaphus; species Ascaphus truei. Next base: position 98,462 of record WSYH01000403.1, read on the forward strand.
CGGCGGGGGCCCGCGCATGCGCACAACATTGCTCACATCAGTGCAGCACTCCGCCATGTATTATATATTTATACATTTATATGTTTATCTTTTACTCTTCCTATGTACAGTAAATACAGTAAATACTGTATATATATATATATATTTTTTATCTATCTATGGGGCCTATTCTAGTAGCTTCGATAACTAACACATCGAGCGTTTTGAGCACATACGATTTGGCAAGGTTGATATTCAGAAAGCTCCCATGACCTGCCAAACTTGTATGGGAAGTGCATCTCCTGCTCAAACACACCGAGCGGGAGCTGAAAAACCGCTCCAACTCGCATTTTTGTGAACATCACCCTATTCTAGTAGCTCGGATGAGAACATTGAGGCTCTCACCTAGCGAGCTATTCTCCAATTTAATCTCGCCACCCTTGGGATTTGCGTTAGGATTTAGGTTTTTTTTTTATTTTTCCTGTATTGGATTGAAGCCGGGGGTCTCCGGAGCTGATATACATTAATACCAGCTCCAGAGACCACCGGCTTCATTCACAAATACATTTACAGACAGCTTCATTACCTTAGCGGCTAACCACTAAGTTAAAAAAAATAAAAATAACTAATGGCCACTAACCCCTTAATCACCATAGCAGTTAGTAACCGCTATAATAATTAAGGGGTTAACCCCCTTTCCCCATTACCCACCCGGGATGCCTAACCACCCTGCCCGGGGAAACTACCCCAACCCCCCGCTACCCATTGAAAATATGCAATGAAATAAAATACAATCAATGTTTTTCTAACCATTAATGTCTTCACCCCCACCCTACAAGAGCACCAACTGTTGACCCTCGACGCAATGATCCTCAAACAGCCGATGCACAGAAGTCTGTGATCAAATCTTGATTGAAGAGACGTCTCCCCCGGTGAGTGATTCATTATTTTCTTCTTTCTTCATAGTGCTAGGCATACATATGTACAGTAGATCGAACAATAATGCGTCCCAGGATTTTTTATAGTATAAACAAGAGCTTTACTGACAGCCATTAATAGTGCTCTTCATATAAAAACATTCATCAGTTACATACACACTGGTGACATTATAGGGTCTGTACATCAATACTTCCCTAGATAACTCTTACACTTTTTACTCTAGGGAGGTATCTAGGCTTGTTCCTTCACATGTTAGCTATTTTGGCAATTTCCTGTACAACATCCGTTATACTCCATTTCAGCTGGGCCCCCTTCTGGGATTAGCCCTGCTCTCTCTCGTTGGGATCAATATCCCGGTTCTGCATACTTTGTACCTAGGCACACTAGGTCTGAGTTAGCGGTTTGACCTATCCGACTATGGCCCAGTTCTACTACGTGGAGTGCTCCATTAGGACATATGCTTCCTCTTGGTGAATCTAGAGAGCTATCTAATTACATTACTATGGAAGCTAACTAGATAGGGACCTTTCCCTAACTACAAAACAACAAACATGGACAGAACAATATTAATATACTTATCCATACACTGAAACCTATTTACATCACTGATGCAGCACTATGGTGACCCCTCCTTGACAAAGGCTGCTGTGACAGAAACGTTGGACACTTTATTTGGCTTCAATAAATTATTGCATTTATTAAATCTGTGGAGCCTCTACTCTTCCTTTCTTGTGTATCCATTAATATCATCCAAACCATGAAATATAGGTTCCATAAGACAGGAAGGAGACACGGAGGAAGAGAGGGAGGGAGAGATTGAAGGAAGAAGGGCGGGGGGGGGGGAACAGGAAAACGGGAAGGGAGGGAGAGAGAGAATTTACTTTGCACATACAAATTAGCATATTTTGGGGCAGTATATAAATCACTGGGTACTTTACAAAAATAGGACTTTCTCTCCTACAGCATCTTCTCCTCTTCCCTCTCCTCCCATATTCTCCTCTACTGCAAAACCTATATTTCAGGGTCTGGATGGGACTAACAGCATTTAAGCTAACACATTATAAATGCCATGGTATTTGAAGCTAATGCAAGGTTGTGCTACTGTAACTTAGCATGACATTATGCTAATGAGATAGCCATTGTTTTTGCATGTAATTACCTTTGTGGATATGCGTTAAACTTGGAGAAATAACAACCGTCACTGATTTTTTTTACCCCGAGTTAATGGAAATCTGTAGATCGGGGCCTAATGTTTAACAAAACCAAAAAAGAGCACTTTCAATAATTTCTACAATAATATTTTTCCCAATTGTAGAGCTGTCGTCCATGTAATAGTCATTTTAATTTCATCTAGAAATGTGAAGTTGTCTTCATGAGTTCATGAGATTCTATTCATGCAGAAAGCAGGAATTAATGAATCATCTATGATAACATATTTTATGTAAAACATTGTGTATCAGTCTACTTCTAAATGAAGTACCCAAAAGAACAGGTGCATAAAGTGGGTTAAATCCTTTTAAAAAGTATGGTCTAATTGTTAAATTTTATAAGCATAAGGTAAAACAAACTAAAGTATCTGGTTAAAAAAAAGTGCAAATCATCAATAGCACAGCAACAGAATGATTAAATTATAAAACTAACGTTTACAAAATAGTTGATGATACAGTAACAGTAAATTTACTTACAATTGCACAATATTTTCTCATTACATTTGTTATGCTGACTTTGGTAACTTGATGGTAAAAATGAATTCTGCTTTTGCAGCTCCATTTACACAGACACATGCATGTCTTTGCTAAATATTTATTTTAACATCTATACTTTTGAAGTGACCATTTACATTAATCACCAAACAAACGTTACCTAGTAAGTCTTCACTCCATATTTCCGAAATGTAACCCATCATACTAACATACCAACATCACAGTTGGTGAAGCAGCACGTACTGTGGCTTTTTTACATTTGCCAAACACAATTCCTTGCTGGATGCCAAGGGGGTCATTTAATAAAGACTGAAGCAGCTGGAAAGCCCAATTAACGTCAATCGAGGATTTGAGTGGAAAACAGACTTAAAAGCTGCTTCTAAGTTACCACCATTCTGAAATACAATAAAGAAGAGTCAATAAAAGGTATTTCAATTAGAATTCTTACAGTATGCAGAGTGTCCCTTTTACACCCCTGCCACAAAATATGGCATTTCATGGCTGAGCCCATCCATCTCTAGTAGGGACACCCTTCGAGTTCAGAAAACGCTATCATGCTTTCTGTACACGCATGTCACAATGAATAGGTGCATTAAGGCTATAAATGAGAATTCTTAGTGAGGCGATCGGACACTTCTGGGAGGTTGAAAAAAGCTAAGAAATCAGGTGTTTTCCATTATTTTGAAATTCAAAGAGAAAAATCTCAATACAATGCAGTACAGTAAGTGTGATTTCAACTTTTATAGAACAGTATCTTATTCTTGAATCGCCATTGTCCAAGACAAAATGTGTTGACACATTTATTTAGAAAAAATGTAATCGTATTTATGAAACCTCTACTTTGTCAAGTATTGTTAGATAAAGGACGTATTAAGGAAATGCATCCCCACTGTAAATCTATAAGCTGTGAAACTGTAATTCACTGTGTAATGCTAAAACTTTTGAATATTTTATTTAAAAATGTAATGGGTCAACAGAAAAATTGTAATTAGATAATAATAATAATAATAGCATGTTCTTGTATAGCGCTGCTAGTTTTACGCAGTGCTTTACAGAGACATTTTGCAGGCACAGGTCCCTGCCCCATGGAGCTTACAATCTATTTGTTGGTGCCTGAGGCACAGGGAGATAAAGTGACTTGCCCAAGGTCACAAGGAGCTGACACCAGGAATTGAACCAGGCTCCCCTGCTTCAAACTGTCAGTGCCAGTCAGTGTCTTTACTCACTGAGCCACTCCCTCTCCCATTTTATTGAGATTTTTCTCTTTGAGTTTCAAAATAATGAAAAACACCTTAGTTCTTAGCTTTTGTACATGAACATGAGAGACCACATACTGTAGAGCCGGATCCTCAGTGTCATTAAGTCAGGGCTCATAGTGTCACTTTACCTAAATCAGTAGCAGATGTAATTTTTCCTCAGGTAACGTATATTCACAAAACTTAATTAGATGCAAAAATAACAGCTCGTGTATATCTCATTGGCTTAGCATCACACTTGATGGCCCAGATACATCAAGCTCCGTTATCTTAAAATTGCGTTATTAGCGATAGAAAATGTGTGATATATTTAGCATACAATACATCAACAGCTTAACGCAATAAATATCGCATATCGCAAGATTCAAATTACCGAACACCTGTAATTAACACCCAAAAACGTATACAAGTGTGATACATCAATATGCGATGTACATCATTAGCTCCAAATTGGTCAATATTGGTCAAATCTCGTAAATAATTAGCACCTGCTTCAGGCAGGCTTTATCTTCCCATTTCTCCCTATAAATATCTGAAACCTTTCTAATACTGACTAGATGGGGCCTTTTGAGATATTTCTGGTGGAGTGGAATCTGAGGAGGAGAGACAGAATCATGCCTGAACCCAGGAGAATGCAAGAGGCAGAAGGAGGGTGAAAGATTGAATTGCTGAGAAGGAGGAGGCACAGGCTTCTACATGGAGATACTTAAGGCTCAGTGTGTTTAGAGAGAGGAAAATGCGGGCAGAGCTCAGTGAGGAGGAGGTGGTAGAAAGGTACCGTTTGAGCAGGAATGCAATAAGGGCTCTTTATGAACAGCTGAGGGGAGACTCGCATCCCCTGACTGACTGGACTCATGTCGTGCCTGGTTTAGTCAAATTACTATACTTATGCTCATTACATTTTTTGGCCTCTGAATCTTTTCAGGCAGTTCTGGCAGCTGTAAACAGAATAACGCAATCTACTTTCTTGCGCTGTTTAAGCCAATTAATTCATGCCTTATCGTGCTAGAAGGTACTTATAATTTCCTAGAGGAAACAGTAGCAGAAGATCACATATGGTTTTATGAGCTAGCGGGCCTTCCAAATGTCAATGGGTACCATTGATTGCATCCGTGTAGTGCTAGCATCACCACATGAAAGGGAGGAGATATTTAGCAACTGGTGACATTATCACTCCCTTAATGTGCAGGTGGTGTGTGATTCACATATGTGCATCATGAATATGGAAGCGGGCTTCCCAGGCTCATGCTATCATTCCCATATTCTGCATCAGTTTTCTTGGTATGGAATAAGTCACTTTGATGGCTGGATGCCAGACCATTCGTGTTTTGACACGTAGATGAGGTGGCGAGAGCAAGGGGTTTTTAGTGCTAGACGTACCACTTTTCAACTGTCGTTGCCTCAATTGAGGTAGCTGCTGGCACAGCTGTGCTGAGTGGTCGTGTATGTGGCCTCTAAATTGCCATTGTCTATTCTATTAGGCTGCAGACACAATCATTATTTGCATTTGCCTGCATTGTAGCTTTGTTGCATTGTAGCATGTTGCACATTCTGGGTCATCTTGCATAGGCAAAGATTCTGCTGCAGGAGAATGTTCTTCCCTAGCTTTGGCTTTTAGAGATCTTTTCTGTAGCATATTGGCTTCTTTTTGTGGTGGAATTTCCATTCTTGGGGTTTGGGTGTGATCTTGCACACTTTTCTCCAACAAAGCCATGTCCTGCTGAATCAGGTTCCACTTGCTCATTAGTTGCTGGCAAAGGTGAACCTGTGCAGTTTGCAACTGCATGATTTCTCTGAAAAAAAGGGTCAGCCTCTGTGATCTGTTTGCCCGTTCACTATGTTGAATCGGGCCGGTTCTGCAATGTACTCCTCTGTAGTTCTTTGAATTTCTTGATTGTGGTGTGCCAGTGTCGTTTGGTGGTGATGGGGATCACCCTGGTGAAGAGGGCGTCAGTGGCCGAGTTGGGCAATGTGGTGTATGCCAGGACGGACCTATAAGAAGGTAACATGCAATTTATAAAGAAAAGTTTCACTGTGTGTATTATAGTATATGCTAGTGATACAATGTTAGGTAAAAAAACATCTCTAAATCCTCTCATTGAAGCCTTTGCTGTGTGTATTATAGTATATGCTAGTGATACAATGTTAGGTAAAAACCATCTCTAAATCCTCTCATTGAAGCCTTTGCTGTGTGTATTATAGTATATGCTAGTGATACAATGTTAGGTAAAAAAAACATATTTGAATGCTGTTTTCTGTCTACCCCTAATCAAATTAAGCGTTGACATCTAGGCAGGGAATACCCTGTGTAGAAAACCATCTGTTTGAATGTGCCTCAGATGTGCTAATTAAGCAGACAGAACCACACTGTCAGGTGACTTTTTAGGCCCATATAACCCCAGATAGAACAGCTAGTCTGCCTGCAGCCCAAGTCCAAGTGGCCCATTATAAGTGTCAGGACTACTGAACAACTCAAGTTTAAAAGGAAGTGGCCCATTATAAGTGGCAGGACTACTGCACAACTGAAGTTTAAATGGAAGTTCAAAAGAAGTGAGGAAGTGGACACCCCCATCTGGCCCTGATTCCTGCATTTTAACTACACTGGAAAGGAGGATATAATCTATACCAGACTGCATCATTACTGCTATGATGCTGCCTTTACCATTTATATTTGCTGTGACTTCACTTCTTCTCAAATTATGCACTTCTTTTTACAGCCTCAGTATGTCTCTAACTCTATTCACATATCTCCACCTCTTCTTCCTTCACAACTTCTGTGTTCACATGAACTCCTTTCTTACCTGCGTCCTCTGACACCACACAGCTATATCCCCTGCACTAAAAAAACACCCCTACAAATCATCCTCACACATCCTCTTTCTATCCATGCTTCTCCACCTTGCTTCTGGAGATATCTCTCCCAATCCTGGTCCCTGCTCTATTCCTACATGCGCTCGTCCTCGTCTGCCAATTGCAAACTCTACTCCTTCTGGTGTCAACCCATCCAACCTCATACTCATCCCCGGCCATCCTCCCTCCTCTCTCCCTTTCTCCTGTGCCCTTTGGAATGCACGCTCCCTTTCTAACAAGTTCCTCTCTGTACATGACTTTTATCTCTCTCATTCTCTGCTCCTATTTGCTATAACTGAGACCTGGCTCACTCAGTCTGACTCTGCTCGTGAAGCTGCCCTCTCCTATGGTGGCCTTTCCTTCTCCCACACTCCGCGCACTGATGGCAGGGGTGGAGGCGTGGGGCTTCGTCTCTCCTCTCTCTGCCGTTACCGAACCCTTCCTATTCCTCCATCTCTTGCTTTTCCCTCCTTTGGGGCTCACACTGTCCAGATTTTCTCTCCTCTCCCTGTCCATGTGGCGGTCATTTATCGCCCACCTACCTCTACTCATCCCCCTTCTGCCTTTCTCTCTCACTTTGAATCCTGGCTCTCTTTCTTCCTCTCCTCAGACTCCCCTGTTCTTCTCCCTGGGGACTTCAATTTGCCACATTGATGACCCCTCTCTCCCTTGGGCTTCCCACTTTCTTTCTCTAACCTCTTCTTTTGGCCTTCAACAGTGGACTGCAGCTAGCACCCACAAGGAAGGCCACTATTTAGACCTGGTTTTCACTAAAAACTTCTCTCTCTCCGATTTCTCCATTTCCCTTTTCCTCTCTCTGACCATCACCTCATCTCATTCTCTCTATCTTGATTCTCCCCTTCTCCACCTCCATCTACCCCCCGGTTCTGCAGAAACCTATGCTCTATTAACTTACCTGACTTTGAGTCCACTTTACGCTCCTCCCTCTCCTCTCTCAGCTCTGGTACAGACTCTGACAACCTGGTCAGGAACTACAACTCTGCCTTGTCCTCCTCTCTTGATCTACATGCCCCGCTTTTTCTCTGCCGCCCTCGCCCTTCTAACCCTAGACCCTGGCTAAATTCCCACACGCGCATGCTGCGTTCCTCCACTCGTTCCTCTGAACGCCTCTGGAGGAAATCTCATACTCTTGCAGACTTCCTTCACTACAAATTTATGCTATCCTGTTTCAACTCTGTCCTCTCGCAAGCTAAACAAGCCTACTTTTCTTCAGTAATCAACATGCACAAGTCTAACCCACGTCTAACCCACGCCGACTGTTCTCTGTCTTTGATACTCTACTCAAACCACCCTCAGCTGCCTCCATCTCCGCTCAGGACTTTGCTGACTATTTTAAGGAAAAGGTGGAATCCATACGGCAGAACATCCCCTTTGTTTCTTCCGCCCATCCTACACCTCTTCCTAACTCTCCTCCAGCCTTCCTTGACTCTTTTTCCACTGTCTCAGAGGAGGATGTGTCACTGTTAATCGCCTCTTCTCCCTCTACCACTTGCCCTCTTGACCCCATTCCCTCCCATCTCCTAAAACCTCTTGCTCCTACTATAATCCCTACGCTCACACACATTTTTAACCCCTCCTTCTACTCGGGAACCTTTCCATCCTCCTTCAAACATGCAACAGTCATACCATTACTCAAAAACAGCAAGCTTGACCCTACCTGTCCTTCTAACTATCTACTTGTCTCCCTCCTGCCTTTTGCCTCTAAACTCCTTGAACGTCTTGTATTCTCTCGCTTGCTCCATTTTCTCAAACCCATTCTCTCCTGAACCTCTACAATCTGGCTTCCGCACTGCTCACTCCACCGAAACAGCCCTCACTAAAATAACTGACGACCTCCATGCTGCCAAAGACAGAGGTCATTACACTCTGCTCATATTACTCGACCTCTCTGCAGCATTTGACACCATGGACCACCCTCTTCTCCTTCACATTCTCCATATTCTTGGTATTCGGAACAAAGCTCTATCCTGGATCTCATCCTACCTCTCCCATCGTACTTTCAGAGTCTCTTCTGCTAACACCTCCTCCTCTATTGATCTCTCTGTGGGGGTACCCCAGGGCTCTGTCCTGGGACCTCTTCTCTTTTCTCTGTATACACTCTCTCTAGGTGACCTAATAACATCTTTTGGATTTAATTATCACCTCTATGCTGATGACACACAAATATACTTTTCAACACCTGACCTCACACCTGCTGTACAAACCAAAGTTTCTGAATGTCTCCCTGCTATATCATCCTGGATGGCCCTCCGCCGCCTGAAACTAAACATGGCTAAAACAGAGCTCTTCATACTTCCTCCCAAACTTGGCCCTACTTCCTCCTTCCACATTACTGTTGGAACTACGATCATTCACCCAGTAGCCCAAGCACGCTGCCTAGGGGTCACACTCGACTCCTCTCTCACATTGGCCCCTCACATTCAAAACATTTCTAAAACCTATCGCTTTTTCCTCCGCAATATAACAAAGATACGCCCCATGGTATTAAGCTAATGCAAGGTTGTGCTACTGTAACTTAGCATGACTTCTGCTAATGAGATAGCCATTGTTTTTGCATGTAATTACCTTTGTGGATATGCGTTAAACTTGGAGAAACAACAACCAGTCACTGATTTTTTTTACTACCCCGGTTAATGGAAATCTGTAGATCGGGGCCTAATGTTTAACAAAACCAAAAAGAGCACTTTCACAATTTCTACAATAATATTTTTCCCAATTGTAGAGCTGTCGTCCATGTAATAGTCATTTTAATTTCATCTAAAATGTGAAGTTGTCTTCATGGATTTCATAGATTCTTTCATGCAGAAGCAGGAATTAATGAAGTCATCTATGATAACATATTTTATGTAAAACATTGTGTATCATGTCTACTTCTAAATGAAGTACCCAAAAGAACAGGTCATAAAGTGGTGTTAAATCCTTTTTAAAAAGTATGGATATTGTTAATTTTTAAGCATAAGGTAAAACAAACTAAGTAGCTGGTTAAAAAAGTGCAAATCATCAATAGCACAGCCAAAGAATGATTATTATAAAACTAACGTTTACAAAATGTTGATGATCAGTACCAGTAAATTTACTATACATTGCACAATATTTTCTCATTACATTTGTTATGCTGACTTTGGTAACTTGATGGTAAAAAGAATTGCTTTTGCAGCTCCATTTACACAGACACATGCATGCTTTTGCAAATATTTATTTTAACTCTATACTTTTGAAGTGACCATTTACATTAATCACCAAACAAACGTTTACCTAGTAAGTCTTCACTCCATATTTCCGAAATGTAACCCATCATACTAACATACCAACATCACAGTTGGTGAAGCAGCACGTACTGTGGCTTTTTTACATTTGCCAAACCAATTCCTTGCTGGAGTGCCAAGGGGGTCATTTAATAAAGACTGAAGGCAATCTGGAAACCCAATTAACGTCAATCGAGGATTTGAGTGGAAAACAGACTTAAGCTGCTTCTAAGTTTACCACCACATTCTGAAATACCATAAAGAAGAGTCATAAAAGGTATTTAATTAAATTCTTACGTTGCCGATGTCCCCTTTTACACCCCTGCCACAAAATATGGCATTCATGGGCTAGCCCATCTCTCTAGTAGGGACACCCTTCGAGTTCAGAAAACGCTATCAATGCTTTCTGTACACAGCATGTCACACATGATAGGTGCATTAAGGCTATAAATGAGAATTCTTATGAGGCGATCGGACACTTCTGGGAGGTTGAAAAAAGCTAAGAAATCAGTGTTCCATTATTTGAAATTCAAGAGAAAAATCTCAATACAATGCAGTAAGTAAGTGTGATTTCAACTTTTATATGAACAGTATCTTATTCTTGAATCGCCATTGTTCCAAGACAAAATGTGTTGACACATTTATTTAGAAAAATGTAATCGTATTTATGAAACCTCTACTTTGTCAAGTATTGTAGATAAAGACGTATTAAGGAAATGCATCCCCACTGTAAATCTATAAGCTGTGAAACTGTAATAATTCACTGTGTAATGCTAAAACTTTTGAATATTTTATTTAAAAATGTAATGGGTCAACAGAAAAATTGTAATTAGATAATATAATAATAATAGCATGTTCTTGTCAGCGCTCTAGTTTTTACGCAGTGCTTTACAGAGACATTTTGCAGGCACAGTGTCCCTGCCCCATGGGCTACAATCTATTTGTTTGTGCCTGAGGCACAGGAGATAAAGTGACTTGCCCAGGTCACAAGGACTGACACCCGGAATTGAACCAGCTCCCCTGCTTCAAACTGTCAGTTCAGTCAGTGTCTTTACCACTGAGCCACTCTCCCCTCTCCCATTTATTGAGATTTTCTCTTTGAGTTTCAAAATAATGAAAAACACCTTAGTTCTTAGCTTTTGTACATGAACATGAGAGACCACATACTGTAGAAGCCGGATCCTCAGTGTCTTAAGTCGGGCTCATAGTGTCACTTTACCTAAATCAGTAGCAGATGTATTTTTCCTCAGGTAACGTATATTCACAAAACTTAATTAGATCAAAAATAACAGCTCGTGTATATCTCATTGGCTTAGCATCACACTTGATTGGCCCGATACATCAAGCTTCCGTTATCTTAAAATTGCTTTATTAGCGATAGAATGTGTGATTATTTAGCATACAATACATCACAGCTTAACGCAATAAATATCGCATCTCGCAGATTCAAATTACCGAACACCTGTAATTAACACCCAAAACGTATACAGTGTGATACATCAATATGCGATGTACATCATTAGCTCCAAATTGGTCAATATTGTCAAATCTCGTAAATAATTAGCACCTCTTCAGGCAGGCTTTATCTTCCCATTTCTCCCTATAAAATAATCTGAAACCTTTCTAATACTGACTAGATGGGCCTTTTGAGAATATTTCTGGTGGAGTGGAATCTGAGAGAGAGACAGAATCATGCCTGAACCCAGGAGAATGCAGAGGCAGAAGGAGGGTGAAAGATTGATTGCTGAAGGAGAGGAGGCACACGTCTTCTACGATGGAGATACTTAAGTCTCTGTGTTTAGAGAGAGGAAAATGCGGGCAGAGCCTCAGTGAGGGAGGAGGTGGTAGAAGGTACCGTTTGGAGCAGGAATGCAATAAGGGCTCTTTATGAACAGCTGAGGGGAGACTCGCATCCCCTGACTGACTGACTCATGTCGTGCCTGGTTTATCAAATTACTATACTTATGCTCATTACATTTTTTTGGCCTCTGAATCTTTTCAGGCAGTTCTGGCAGCTGTAAACAGAATAACGCAATCTACTTTCTTGCGCTGTTTAAGCCAATTAATTCATGCCTTATCGTGCTAGAAGGTACTTATAATTTCCTAGAGGAAACAGTAGCAGAAGAATCACATATGGTTTATGAGCTAGCGGGCCTTCCAAATGTCAATGGGTACCATTGATTGCATCCGTGTATATGCTAGCATCACACCAATAAAGGGAGGAGATATTTAGCAACTGGGGACATTATCACTCCCTTAATGTGCAGGGTGGGTGTTGATTCACATATGTGCTCATGAATATGGAAGCGGGCTTCCCAGGCTCATGCTATCATTCCCATATTCTGCATCAGTTTTCTTGGTATGGAATAAGTCACTTTGATGGCTGATGCCAGACCATTCGTGTTTTGACACGTAATGAGGTGGCGAGAAGCAAGGGGTTTTTTATGCTAGACGTACCACTTTTCAACTGTCGTTGCCTCAATTGAGGTAGGCTGTGGCACAGCTGTGCTGATGTGTCGTGTATGTGGCCTCTAAATTGCCATTGTCTATTCTATTAGGCTGCAGACACAATCATTTTTGCATTTGCCTGCATTGTGCTTTGTTGCATTGTAGCATGTTGCACATTCTGGGTCATCTTGCATAGGCAAAGATGCTGCTGCAGAATGTTCTTCCCTAGCTTTGGCTTTTAGAGATCTTTTCTGTAGCATATTGGCTTCTTTTTGTGGTGGAATTTCCATTCTTGGGGTTTGGGTGTGATCTTGCACACTTTTCTCTCCAACAAAGCCATGTCCTGCGTGAATCAGGTTCCACTTGCTCATTAGTTGCTGGCAAAGGTGAACCTGTGCAGTTTGCAACTGCATGATTTCTCTGAAAAAAAGGGTCAGCCTCTGTGATCTGTTTGCCCGTTCACTATGTTGATCGGGCCGGTTCTGCAATGTACTCCTCTGTAGTTCTTTGAATTTCTTGATTGTGTGTGGCCAGTGTCGTTTGGTGGTGATGGGGATCACCCTGGTGAAGAGGGCGTCAGTGGCCGAGTTGGGCAATGTGGTGTATGCCAGGACGGACCTATAAGAAGGTACATGACAATTTATAAAGAAAAGTTTCACTGTGTGTATTATAGTATATGCTAGTGATACAATGTTAGGTAAAAAACATCTCTAAATCTCTCATTGAGAAGCCTGCTGTGTGTATTAAAGTATATGCTAGTGATACAATGTTAGGTAAAAAACATCTCTAAATCCTCTCATTGAAGCCTTTGCTGTGTGTCATTATAGTATATGCTAGTGATACAAGTTAGGTAAAAAAAACATATTTGAATGCTGTTTTCTGTCTACCCCTAATCAAAATTAAGCGTTGACATCTAGGCAGGAATACCCTGTGTAGAAAACCATCTGTTTGATGTGCCCAGATGTGCTAATTAAGCAGACAGAACCACACGTCGAGGTGACTTTTTAGGCCCATATAACCCCAGATAGAACAGCTAGTCTGCCTGCAGCCCAAGTCCAAGTGCCCATTATAAGTGTCAGGACTACTGAACAACCTCAGTTTAAAAGGAGTGGCCCATTATAAGTGGCAGGACTACTGCACAACTGAAGTTTAAATGGAAGTTCAAAAGAAGTGAGGAAGTGGACACCCCCATCTGGCCCTGATTCCTGCATTTTAACTACACTGGAAAGGAGGATATAATCTATACCAGACTGTGCATCATTACTGCTATGATGCTGCCTTTACCATTTATATTTGCTGTGACTTCACTTCTTCTCAATTATGCACTTCTTTTTACAGCCTCAGTATGTCTCTAACTCTATTCACATATCTCCCCCTCTTCTTCCTTCACAACTTCTGTGTTCACATGAACTCCTTTCTTACCTGCGTCCTCTGACACCACACAGCTATATCCCCTGCACTAAAAAAAACCCCTACATCATCCTCACACATCCTCTTTCTATCCATGCTTCTCCACCTTGCTTCTGGAGATATCTCTCCCAATCCTGGTCCCTGCTCTATTCCTACATGCGCTCGTCTCGTCTGCCAATTGCAACTCTACTCCTTCTGGTGTCAACCCATCCAACCTCATACTCATCCCCGCCGCCATCCTCCCCCCTCCTCTCTCCCTTTCTCCTGTCCCTTGGAATGCACGCTCCCTTTCTAACAATGTTCCTCTCTTGTACATGACTTTTATCTCTCTCATTCTCTGCTCCTATTTGCTATAACTGAGACCTGGCTCACTCAGTCTGACTCTGCTCGTGAAGCTGCCCTCTCCTATGGTGGCCTTTCCTTCTCCCACACTCCGCGCACTGATGGCAGGGGTGGAGGGCTGGGCTTCGTCTCTCCTCTCTCTGCCGTTACCGAACCCTTCCTATTCCTCCATCTCTTGCTTTTCCTCCTTTGGGCTCACACTGTCCAGATTTTCTCTCCTCTCCCTGTCCATGTGCGGTCATTTATCGCCCACCTACCTCTACTCATCCCCCCTTCTGCTTTCTCCTCTCACTTTGAATCCTGGCTCTCTTTCTTTCCTCTCCTCAGACTCCCCTGTTCTTCTCCCTGGGGACTTCAATTTGCCACATGATGACCCCTCTCTCCCTTGGGCTTCCCACTTTCTTTCTCTCTAACCTCTTCTTTTGGCCTTCAACAGTGGACTGCAGCTAGACCCAACAAGGAAGGCCACTATTTAGACTGGTTGTTCACTAAAACTTCTCCTCTCTCCGATTTCTCCATTTCCCTTTCCCTCTCTGACCATCACCCATCTCATTCTCTCTATCTTGATTCTCCCTTCTCCACCTCTCTCTAACCCCCCGGTTCTGCAGAACCTATGCTCTATTAACTTACCTGACTTTGAGTCCACTTTACCGCTCCTCCTCTCCTCTCTCAGCTCTGGTACAGAGACTCTGACAGCCTGGTCAGGAACTACAACTCTGCCTTGTCCCTCCTCTCTTGATCTACATGCCCCGCTTTTTCTCTGCCCCCTCGCCCTTCTAACCCTAGACCCTGGCTAAATTCCCACACGCGCATGCTGCGTTCCTCCACTCGTTCCTCTGAACGCTCTGGGGAAATCTCATACTCTTGCAGACTTCCTTCACTACAAATTTATGCTATCCTGTTTCAACTCTGTCTCCTCTCGCAAGCCTAAACAAGCCTACTTTTCTTCAGTATCAACATGCACAATTCTAACCCCAGTCTAACCCACGCCGACTGTTCTCTGTCTTGATACTCTACTCAACTCAACCCCCCTCAGCTGCCTCCATCTCCGCTCAGGACTTTGCTACTATTTTAGGAAAAGGTGGAATCCATACGGCAGAACATCCCCTTTGTTTCTTCTCCCGCCCATCCTACACCTCACCTCTCCTAACTCTCCTCCAGCCTTCCTTGACTCTTTTTCCACTGTCTCAGAGGAGGATGTGTCACTGTTAATCGCCTCTTCTCCCTCTACCACTTGCCCTCTTGACCCCATTCCCTCCCATCTCCTAAAACCTTCTTGCTCCTACTATATCCCTACGCTCACACACATTTTTAAACCCCTCCTTCTACTCGGGAACCTTTCCATCTCCTCTCAATCAAACATCAACAGTCATACCATTACATCAAAACAGCAAGCTTACCCTACCTGTCCTTCTAACTATCTACTTGTCTCCCTCCTGCCTTTTGCCTCTAAACTCCTTGAACGTCTTGTATTCTCCTCGCTTGCTCCTTTTTCTCAACACCCATTCTCTCCTGAACCTCTACAATCTGGCTTCCGCACTGCTCACTCCACGGAAACAGCCCTCACTAAAATAACTGACACCTCCATGCTGCCAAAGACAGAGGTCATTACACTCTGCTCATATTACTCTCGACCTCTCTGCAGCATTTGACACCATGGCCACACCCTCTTCTCCTTCACATTCTCCATATTCTTGGTATTCGGAACAAAGCTCTATCCTGGATCTCATCCTAACCTCTCCCATCGTACTTTCAGAGTCTCTTCTGCTAACACCTCCTCCCCTCTATTGATCTCTCTGTGGGGGTACCCCAGGGCTCTGTCCTGGGACCTCTTCTCTTTTCTCTGTATACACTCTCTCTAGGTGACCTATAACATCTTTTGGATTTAATTATCACCTCTATGCTGATGACACACAAATATAACTTTTCACACACCTGACCTCACACCTGCTGTACAACCAAAGTTTCTGAATGTCTCCCTGCTATATCATCCTGGATGGCCCTCCGCCCCGCCCCTGAAACTAAACATGGCTAAAACAGAGCTCTTCCTTCATACTTCCTCCAAACTTGGCCCTACTTCCTCCTTCCACATTACTGTTGGAACT